>JAUTBZ010168082.1:0-10519 GCA_032361785.1 Lepetodrilus galriftensis | reverse complement strand
GTTATGGTCGAAAAGCTGCAAAAGATAGCTGGAAGACAAATATCACAAGTGGTGGAACGGTCTTTTTAAGAGAGCCAACTGATAGACTGGTAGAAATCTCCAAAAAAGCAGCTGCCTTAACAGGATTAGAGATAGCTGGTGTGGATTTGATATATGATAGAGAGTTAGAAGATTATGTTGTGCTTGAAGTAAATGGAATTCCTGCTTTTGCAACACCTGAACAAGAAAAGTTTGGACTCAATTTTAACGATAAAAAAATTGACTTAATTGTCGATATGATAGATAGGAAAGTAAAAGGCAAACAAAATGGGTAAAAAGAAGAAAAGCAAGGGTGAAAAACTACCAAAAATAGGGCTGTTGTATCTTGATTATGTGTTGAGGTTTTTTGATAAGTCAAACTTTAAAGGGTGGCCTGACAAAATAGAAGTTGTAACTTATCACTGGAAAAACGATAAAAAACGGTTCATCAAAGAAGTTAAAAGAAAAAAGATAGATATACTTATCGGAAACATACCTGCAACTGCGTATGAAACCTTTAGAGAGATAGCAAGAGAACTTCCTCATGTACAGTTTGTACCATCAATGGACACTCAGTTTTCAAACAAATCAAAAGAAAATGTTACGAGATTTTGTTGGAAGTATGATATACCAGTTCCTAAAACTTATATCTTTTATGACAGAGAAAAAGGGTTTGAGTTTATCAAAAAAGCCAAATATCCAAAAATCGTCAAAAAGAGTTATGGACCTTCAAACTATGGTGGATATTTTGTACATAAAGTGGACTCTGTAGATGAGGCAGAAAATCTTTTTCATACTAAAAAATACCATCCGATGTATATACAGGATTTTGTACCGATGGCTGCTGATGTGCGTGTTATGCTTATCGGTCATAAACCAGTCTGTGCGTTTTGGAGACGACCTCCTGAGGGAGAGTGGCTAACAAACACTAGCCAAGGTGGGAGCATGGATTATCAAAATGTTCCAGTTGAGTTACTTGAACTTGCCGTAAAAGTAAGTAAAGCTGCCAAAGCAGAATACTGGGCATGTGATATAGCCGTTGGAACAGATGGACAATATCGTATCTTAGAGTGTGCTACTGCATTTGCGGCTTTTCCATATATCAGAGATTGGATAGGTCAGTATCTTATGTGGAAGTTTAGCGATGGAAGGTTTAGAAAACCAAACATACCTCTTTATAACTGGGAAGAGTTAAGCAAGATTGATAGTTCACTTTTAAGAACCATGAGACATATCGCTTTTGGTAAATACTCTCCAAGTTATGATGGGGCGTATTTTATGAATAAAGCAGTTGCAAAAGATGAGAAAACTACACTTTTTGACCTAGATGAACAGTTTCCAATGTTTAACACTAAAGATACAACAAGTGAAGAGTGGCCAAGTGAGAGATGGAACTATCAAGATAAGTTTGCACTAAAAAGTATCAAAAAGATGAAAGTTCTAAATGAGCAAACACTCAAAGATGATGCTACACTAAGTTTAGAAGATGTTAGCGAAGATGAGATGAAGGATTTTTTGGCAAATACAACAAAAGGTTTTGGCAAGAAAAAAGCAAAAGAAGCACTTGAAACTCATGGTAAAGAAGAGATTATGAATATGCTTGAAAACGAACCCGAAAAACTTTTAGATGTTAAAGGCATGAAAGAAAAAACTATGAAAAAGATGGTGGAAGCATGGGATACTTTTAAACGAGTGATGAAGGGCTTACCACCAAGTGATGGATAAGCCCCTCATCTACACAGGGGCTACACACAAAAATGTTAAAATGTTGCAAAGGATTTATCATGTGTATGCAACATCAAAAACCAGCAAAACCTCAGAAAAATAGTTTTAGAACTACAGATGTCCAGAGTAGACATGTCGAGTTTAATCCCTCTTTGATGGAGCATGGAGACCCTGACTTTGTGGATATGAGAGTTAAAAAAACTGTTAAAAAGAAAAAAGGTTTTTTTAAAAAGTTATTTAGTTAAATTTTATAGGTTATATAGTTTTGTCATGATAAGCTGAAATAAAGAGGAAGGTACATGACATATAGATATATTGGAAAATCAGGGCTTCGTGTAAGCCCTATCTGTCTTGGAACTATGACATTTGGTACACAGGCAGATAAAAAAGAGGCGTTTGCTATCATGGACAAAGTGCATGAGAGAGGGATAAACTTTTTTGATACGGCTGAGATTTATCCTGTTCCACCTTCAGGAGAATTGGCAGGACTTACGGAAGAGATAGTTGGTGAGTGGTTAGCTGATAAACCTAGAGATTCATTCATAATCGCTTCAAAAGTAGCAGGTGCAGCTAATGGTTGGTTCGTACCGCCTATTCGGCATGGATTGACTGCTATAGATAGGTTTCACATAGAGAGAGCCATCGAGGGTAGTTTAAAGCGTTTAAATACTGATTATATTGATCTTTATCAGATGCATTGGCCTGATTCTTTAGTTCCGATTGAAGAGTCTATGAGGGCTTTTGATAGCTTGGTTCAGAGTGGAAAAGTTCGTTATATCGGTACATCAAATGATACAGCCAATGCTGATGATTCAGGGACAGGTACTATCCTTGATAATGATGAGAACATTACTGTCGAATCTATTTCTAATGGAATTAGTATAGAACCACAGTATATTAATCATGATGTTATCCTTTCAGGAGCAACAACTTCTAGTACTATATTGACCTATAATATTGTAGGTGTAACAGCAGAAGAAGGTAATGACTCTGTAGCTGGTGCTGATTTTGTAGGTACACCATTATTTACAAATGCGGATATAATATTCAATCAAAATGATTCAACAATTACTGTACCAGCAGGTATTAGTACTTTTAAAATCTATATTGAAACATTAAGAGATAATAGGCTCAGTGAACTTACTGAAACATATACTATTACAGTAAGTGGAAAAAATGCTACAGGAACGATTATTAACAATCCAGTTCCTTAAACTATTACATACAAAACTTAAGAGTATTAAACTCTTAAGTTTTTCATCTATTTTTATATGCTATACCTTCTTTACTATTCACTTTCTTTTCTTCAAAATAATCTTTTTTTAATTTTTAACATTGTATGATTGTAGTATTATGAAACAAGCCAAACTTATCGTGAGATAAGGACGGAAAGCTTTGGGTCTTTACTTACACACTCATGTAAGCATATAGATTGCCAGGTTGCCATAGATTATTGATATATTCAAATTTAGGGAGATCTGATGCAAAAAAATATAACTACAACATGGGTAAAATTATTTATAATTTTTCTTTTTACAACGCTTTTTACAATACACGCTTATGGGGTGGATATTGTCTTAGAGAATAAAATTACCAAAGTAGCAGGTGATAATATAGATGATAATACTACCTGTAAAGCAGGTGATGTGTATCGACTGTCAAATATTAAACACAATGAGGGTGTTGAAGACTTTGACCTACTACTTCACGTAGTATCTGAGGATAATGAAGGAGATGAAATTGATTTTGAGAAAACAAAATTATGGAGTTATGCGATTCCCGCATGTATCTCACTCTCTTCTGCATTTGATCCAGAAGTTGGTCCTACTATAGATATTGCTCTAAGAGATAAAGATAATAATGAGGGAAATACAAGTGCATATATGGATATTGAATTTATTCCTATACGTAAAAGTACTCCACAAGGAGCGATTGATATTAATAGTGCTCAGTTTAAATTTGAATATAAACTGAAAATAAATAACTTAAACTTGACGGCATTTGATTTAGATCTATCTCCGGATACATCAGATACAGATAATATTTACATTGCTTATCCAGGAACAGCATCTCCGGCACCTGACTCAGAGGTTACAAGTATCGTTGATGGTAATGAATCATACAATAATGGAAAATATACTAAATTAATAGGTATAGATTACAATTGTGTTGATAAAGTAGGTCACCCAGAGAAAGAGTGTCGTGCTTTTGCAAATATCAAAGGAGAAAGAAGTTCTGGAGATAGAATATTAGTTCGTTTACAAAATGATGATGCTTTTGGTTCATGGAAAGATGATTTTGTTCCTCCTCCATTTCCAAAACCAACTATTTTTAATCACTATGATGTAATTTATAGATTATTTCAGTTATCTTTAAATGGTGGTTTCTTTCCAGGTAGAGATCATGGTGATGCACCAGTGAGTTATGGAGATGCATATCATGAGATTAACAGTACTTTGATTTTAGGTACAGAGGAAGCAGATGATGAAGAGGCTCAATACTCTACTCATGCTGATGCTGATGATAGAAATGGTATAGATGATGAAGGTGCTGTAAGTATTGTAGGTCAAAACAGTGATACATTAACTGTGACAGCGGGGAAAGATTACAATTTTAGTATTGTCACTACTGGTGATGGATATTTAAATGCATGGGCAGATTTAAATGCTGATGGAAACTTTTCAATGAATGAACAGATAATTATAGATAGACAAGTACATGGTGATGGGACTATAAATAGTATCTTAACCCAAGTACCTAAAGATCTTAATGTATCAACGGGTAAATCATTTATACGTGTTAGACTTTCTGATAAAAATGGAACTGCAGCTACTGGTGCTGGAGGTCAAGGTGAAGTAGAAGATTATGAAATTAATGTGATTGCTTCTGGTGATGTTTATGGTACAGTTTATAATGATAAAAACGGAAATGGATCTCAAGATGCCAATGAACCAAATATTCCAAATATTGAAGTGCATATTAAAGCAGCCAATGGTGAAGAACAAACAACTACAACTGATAATAATGGAACATATAAATTTGAAGGTGTTGCAGCTACAGGAACAGCTATTGTAAGAATAACTGAAACAGGTATTTTAGCTGATGCTATACCTACTGAAGGTGATAACCCTAATAATAATGTAATAGTTGTAGCAGGAGAAGAAACTCTTGAAGGGCATCATGGGTATCAAATAGAACGTATTGCTAATTTAGTAACACAAAAAACTGTTAATAAAAAACAACCTTTAGAACATGATTTAATCGTATATACACTTTCTGTAACGAATAATGGTCCTTTAGATGCAACGAATGTAACACTTACAGATAAACTTCCAGAGGGTATTACATGGAAAAGTGATACAGGTGCAGGAGCATATAACCCTTCAAATGGTTTATGGACTATTGGAAATATTGCTAAAAATGAAACAAAAGATCTGAATATTACTGCGCAAGTAGATTTAAATCAAGCTGGAAATATTATTACTAATATTACTACTCCAGCTTCAACACCAGATCAAGAAGATAATGATACAACAGGTGATGACTTAAATGAAACAGTAGTAGTAGCAGAAGATCCAAATATAACGATAGGTGGAGCAGGAGCAAGAGTTACTGAAGGTGACGATCTTGTATTTGATATTGATCTTTCGGGGAAAAGTAATTTCCCTATAGCATTATCATTAGGTACAAAAAATGGTACAGCAAATGTGGGAGAAGATTTTTATCCAGTAAACGCGCCGGCAACTATAGTATTTATGCCAGGTGAAACACATAAAACTTTCACAGTTAAAACTATTAATGATAATATTAAAGAAGTTCCTGAAGAAACTATGGAATTGGTAGGTACTGTGTACAATTATCATGGAACTACTAACGATCTCGTAGTTGGGACAGGAGTTATTTTAGATGATGAGAAGAATGTTACTATTACTTCTGTAACGGACGCAAATGTAACAGAAGGTGATCCACTTGTACATACGGTAACAATCTCGGGTATTTCTGCAACAGATACAATATATGACTTTAGTATCGTAAATGGTACTGCAAAAGCAGGTGAAGACTTTACCTTGCCAACATCAGCGAACTTTACACAAGGTGTTACATATACAAATGGAAATATTACAGTACCTAGAGGGGTAACAACATTTACAGTGACTGTAGCAACAATTGATGATGCTAAATATGAACTTACTGAGTCTTATACTATTAATGTAGGTGATAAAAATGCAACGGGTACAATTGTAGATAAAACAAAACCAGAAGTTACAATCACAGGACCAAACGGTGGAGATGCAAATGTAACAGAGGGTGATCCTTTAGAGTTTGCTATTACCTTAAGTAATCCAAGTGATGAAAATATTACAATTGACTTAGCAACAGCAAATGGAACAGCGTTAGCTGGAGAAGATTATAATGCACTTACACAACAAGTGACAATTCCAGCAGGTCAAACAACAACAACAGTAACCGTAACGACAATTGATGATCTTATTAACGAAGATCCAGAAGAGACAATGACACTTAACGGTACAGTGACAGCAGGTGAGGTGAATAATACACAAGTAACAGGAACAGGTATCATTAGAGATAATGAGCATTTAACATTCACTATTGGTGATGTAAATGTAACAGAAGGAGAAGGAAACCTTACCTTTACAGTTAGCCTTTCAGGTATAAGTACAACAGCGACAACGATTACTATAACAACAGCTAATGGCACAGCACTAGATGGTGAAGACTATACAGCAGTAACAACAGATGTTACTATCGATGCAGGTCAAACAACAGCAACGGTAACTGTACCAGTAGTAGATAATAATATTAAAGAACCAACAGAGACTATGACAGTGAATGGTACATTAAATGGTACAACTCAAATAGGAACAGGTACAATCATTGATGATGATACTTTAACATTCAGTATCGGTGATACAAATGCAACAGAAGGTGTTGATGGAAACCTTACCTTTACAGTTAGCCTTTCAGGTACAAGTGTTACAGCGACAACGATTACGTTAACTACAGCTAATGGCACAGCATTAGATGGTGAAGACTATACAGCAGTCACAACTGATGTAACTATTGACGCAGGTCAAACAACAGCGACAGTAGTTGTACCAGTATTAAATGATAATACAAATGAGCCTACAGAGACAATGACACTTAATGGTACATCGAATGATACTGATAACCTTAATGCTTCAGGAACAGGTACTATCATTGATGGTGATATTTTAACATTCAGTATTGGTGATACAAATGCAACAGAAGGTGTTGATGGAAACCTTACCTTTACAGTTAGCCTTTCAGGTGTAAGTGCAACGGATACCGTAATTTCTGTAACTACAGTAGATGGTACAGGTGCAAATGGTGCGGTAAATGGAGAAGACTATACTGAAGTTATCGATGATGTACTTATTCAAGCAGGTCAAACATCAGCAATAGTTAATGTACCAGTACTTCCGAGTGATTTAGTAGAAAATACAGAGACAATGACACTGCGTGGTACGTCTAATGATACGAATAACAGCAGTGCTATAGGAACAGGTACAATTTATGATAAAGGTAAACTTACTGTCGAATCTATTTCTGATGGAAGTATTAAAGAAGCAAACTTTATTAGACATAATATTGTTCTTTCCGGAACATCAACTTCTACTACTACATTGACCTATAATATTGTAGGTGTAACAGCAGAAGAAGGTAATGACTCTATAGCTGGTGCTGACTTTAAAGGTACACCACTATTTACAAATGCGGATATAACATTCAATCAAAATGATTCAACAATTACTGTACCAGCAGGTATTAGTACTTTTGTACTCTTTATTGACACATTTAAAGATAGTAGAAAAGAGGAATCTGATGAAACATATACTATTACATTAGATGAGCAAAATGCTACAGGAACGATTCTTAACGATCCTAATCCTTAAGCATTATATAAAAACTTAAGAGTTTAATACTCTTAAGTTTTTCATTTCTTCTTTATTATTAACCTTCTTTTCTTCAAAATAACCTTTTTTTAATTTTTAACATTGTATGATTGTAGTATTATGAAACAAGCCAAACTTATCGTGAGATAAGGACGGAAAGCTTTGGGTCTTTACTTACACACTCATGTAAGCATATAGATTGCCAGGTTGCCATAGATTATTGATATATTCAAATTTAGGGAGATCTGATGCAAAAAAATATAACTACAACATGGGTAAAATTATTTATAATTTTTCTTTTTACAACGCTTTTTACAATACACGCTTATGGGGTGGATATTGTCTTAGAGAATAAAATTACCAAAGTAGCAGGTGATAATATAGATGATAATACTACCTGTAAAGCAGGTGATGTGTATCGACTGTCAAATATTAAACACAATGAGGGTGTTGAAGACTTTGACCTACTACTTCACGTAGTATCTGAGGATAATGAAGGAGATGAAATTGATTTTGAGAAAACAAAATTATGGAGTTATGCGATTCCCGCATGTATCTCACTCTCTTCTGCATTTGATCCAGAAGTTGGTCCTACTATAGATATTGCTCTAAGAGATAAAGATAATAATGAGGGAAATACAAGTGCATATATGGATATTGAATTTATTCCTATACGTAAAAGTACTCCACAAGGAGCGATTGATATTAATAGTGCTCAGTTTAAATTTGAATATAAACTGAAAATAAATAACTTAAACTTGACGGCATTTGATTTAGATCTATCTCCGGATACATCAGATACAGATAATATTTACATTGCTTATCCAGGAACAGCATCTCCGGCACCTGACTCAGAGGTTACAAGTATCGTTGATGGTAATGAATCATACAATAATGGAAAATATACTAAATTAATAGGTATAGATTACAATTGTGTTGATAAAGTAGGTCACCCAGAGAAAGAGTGTCGTGCTTTTGCAAATATCAAAGGAGAAAGAAGTTCTGGAGATAGAATATTAGTTCGTTTACAAAATGATGATGCTTTTGGTTCATGGAAAGATGATTTTGTTCCTCCTCCATTTCCAAAACCAACTATTTTTAATCACTATGATGTAATTTATAGATTATTTCAAATATCTTTAAATAGTGGATTTTTACCAAATACAGATCATGGTGATGCACCAGAGAGTTATGGAGATGCATATCATGAGATTAACAGTACTTTGATTTTAGGTACAGAAGAAGCAGATGATGAAGAGCGTTCTTATTCTGATAATGCTGATGCTGATGATAGAATTTATACAGATGCTAATGGTGAAGCACATATCGATGATGAAGGTGCGGTAAGTAGTGCTGTTGTAAACACCATTACAATGACTGCAGGATATCCATATGATGTTAATATAACTATCAAAGGTGACGGATACCTTAGTGTATGGGCAGATAGTAATAAAATAGATATAAATAGTAGTTTTGATGAAAGTGCAGATAGAATTCTAACAGATCAAATAGTTTCAAGTGATGGAACACAGCCAACAATTGTTGCGTTAAGACTTCCTCAAACTGCAAAAGTAGGAGAATCTTTTATTCGTTTTAGACTTTCTGATAGTGTTGGTACTCATGCTATTGGTTTTGGAGGGAAAGGTGAAGTAGAAGATTATAAACTGGTAATCAACCCTGCAGGAGTAATACATGGTGTGGCATATAATGATAAAAATGGCAATGGTCAGCAAGATGCAGGTGAATTAGGATTCCCTAATATTCACATCACTGTTACTGCAGCCAATGGGGAAATCCAAACTGTGACAACTAATGCTCAAGGTGAATATACTTTTGAAGGTGTGGCTACAGGTACAGCCTCAGTAGATGTACTGGAATCAGATTTAGAAACAGGTGCAGCAAAAACTGTGGGTACAACAAACCCAACTACAACAGATGTTGTAGCGGGAGAAACACATGATTTAACACATGGTTATCAATTTCAAGCAAACCTTGTAACTACGAAAACAGTAGATAAATCTAATCCTGATGTTGGTGATACTGTTATCTATACAATCTCAGTAACAAATAACGGTCCTGCTAAAGCAACGAATGTAACATTGACTGATAAGCTTCCTACTGGAATTAGATATGTATCCTTTGTTGCAAATGGAACATATAACCCTGGGAATGGATTATGGAATGGGATTCCAGATATTGAAAATGGACAGACTGAAACATTACAAATTACAACTAGAGTAGAGGCAGTAGCAGGTAGTACAGTAACTAACATAACAACACCTGCAACAACACCTGATCAAAATGATACAACACCTGATGGTGATGATTTGAATGAAACGATTGATGTACAAGGTAATGCTGATATTAATGTTTCAAATGTGACAGTACATGAAGCTGATGGTAATATGACATTTGTGATAAGTCTTAGTAAATCAAGTCATACAAATACTATATTGAATGTACAAACGCAACCAGGTACAGCACATGCAGGTGTAGATTATATTACATTAAATAAAAATATTACAATTACAGCTGGTCAAACAGAAGCAAATGTAATAGTAGAAATTGTGGATAATAATACATTTGAACCAACTGAAACATTTACATTAAAAGCTACAGTAGTTGGTGACACTACTCGTACAGCAACAGGAACTGGAACAATTTTAGATGATGATACTCCTGGGTTAAAAGCGAATGATTATGAAGCCAACGGAACTGTGGGTAGCCCAGTAGAGATAGATGTATTGGCAAATGATGATTCTCAGACAGATATAGACCCTAAATCTGTGCAGCTTATAGATCCTAATAATCCAGGTACGCCAGTAACTACATTGACTGTA
>JAUTBZ010168071.1:0-10519 GCA_032361785.1 Lepetodrilus galriftensis | reverse complement strand
TGAATTTATTTTCATTTTTTGAATTTTTTGAATTTTTTTTTTTACAGAATATATTTTAAATAAAAGTACATTGAGAATAAAAATATTTAAAAAATATAGATATATATTTTAAAATATAATGGCCCGATTCAAGTGCCTGTGAATAGTTGTAGCCTACAAGAGCGTCGTGCAACGGGCACCAGGACTTGTTTCCTGCTTTGAAATCCATGCTTGGTTTTACACAGGTCGACGCCAAGCACTGCACTGGTAATCAATCACGTGACCCTAAGTGGAACATCTTTGAAGACTCGTAGAGCTTTTTAGACTCTATCTCTCTTTATAGCCGCATTACTCTTTAGTTGGCATATTTCAAAGAAGAACAATGTTGATGCGTAATACAAACTTTATTGGATTTATGAATTACACAGTAAATTAAATATTTGCGTATTCAGTGAGTTTACCTTGTGGAGAAGATCGTCCTTTCATCCTACTCAGAGCTTACCACCTAGGATTAGAGATGAGACGCCAAGGAGAAGTAGGACGAAGACAATCTGCAGATCACGTGCTAGTTGTCCGTTTCATGTCAAAGATGTTGATGTAATCATGGAGCGATCGTCTCCCTTGGGCCACTTCAACGATATAAAATTCAAATATAGTTAGCATTTAAATATGGATGTATTACCAGATTGGTAGCTACATTAAATACAGGGGTAAAATACATAAACATCGGTATAAAGACGAGAATAAAGAGTAGTGGTAAAGAGTGGTAAATACAGGGGGCATAACGCTAATCAGTGGGTAAATAGGAGCGAGGATACAGAAGGTAAATACAAATGTAGGCTATTTATCAGATACATGATTCTGATATAAGCAGAGGAACATAATGTTTTGAAATAAAGTATCAATGTATAGCAATATGGTAACTATTTTTGATATGGGTAATTATAAAGACAAGGTAACTAGCACTGAGGATACTTTCGACAATATGACATTCTTCAACTAATACCACCCTGTCATTGGAATAGATAATAGCCTAATTATCCTAACATAGTACTAGGTAATGTGTTGGAACTACGGGCTAAACACGAGTAATTGAGTACTGGAGTACTACAGAACACGTCACATGTTCTCCTCCATCTGACAACATACAAATTAAATATGTTTCAAGAATATTAATTGCGGGTATTAGAACATCCATCGAGTGTGGACTGAACACAGATCTACAGTATACATACCCAGTTTTAAATATACATTTAGTACGAGAGTTGGTAAAATCGTTAACCAAGCTTTAAGTAGTTTTAAATAACAATCTTTTGGTTTAATGAATTTGAATATTCCCATAGAATAGTCGTGCCTTGTTCCTGTAGTTAAATTAGTTCGGATCTCAGCGGGAATAAACAACTTGCCATAAATGCATGTACATGTTTCAGTTATTAATGGTGTTTGCCTGGAAATCCCATGATTTGTTCAACTGAGTTCGTGTACTTCACCAACACTGATTGGATCCAAGATAGATAGGTATTGGCGTAAATAATGGCCATTTATAAAAGATGTAAAGTTTAGGGAATTTTCTACGTTCACTTAATGAATATCATTTAATTGTTTTATATAATTGAGCATGATTTGTTCCCAGGACGGGAGCACACATTGTTAGAATTGCATCCGAATGGAAGTTCTCAAAACCTCAAGCTTTCTCTTGAGAGTAGTTTGGCCAAGAACCTCAGCAATCAAACACGGGCAGGACAAAAGATTGGGAAATAGTTTCGCAGATATTTCTTCCTTGTCCATAATTTAAACTCCCTGAGTAATTTGAGAGTGGGCGTACTTTGTGGGCGTACTTTAGGAACCATTCATTCACAAATAACTCTACATGTTTATGATTTTGATTCCCCATTATTGTTAAATTATTCGTAATTAAATTGCATTTAGTGGTGTGACTGGAATAGCTGTGGTTTGGCCGCGACTAAAATCTCCTACCAGTGTTTAGTCTGTAGATGCAGAACTGTTTTGGAGATAATAAATAATAACAATGATGATGATGATAATAGGACTCATGACCCAGAGTAAACATAGAATTTAACAAATCTGTTTCCCATTTAATTTACATTAATTTTGCAAATTTATTTTAAGGAAGATGGAAACACACACACACACACACACACACACACACACACACACACACACACACACACACACACACACACACACACACACACACTGCTTTCTGTTGACAAATAAGAACATCTGCACTAATAAATTGGTTTATCAGGGTTAATATCTCGGTGTGACTCTATTAATGAATAGTAATTGTGACAGGGCTTCATTATCACCAACTGTGTACGACATCCACCAAAAGATGAATAATCTTTCATTTGGATCCAGTCAATGTAATATTAACTTCTTTTAGCATGTACACGCATGTGCTATTTTATGTGATGACTAACGTAGATAAACTAGTCTTGTTCATCAGCTGGTAATCCACCTCTTTCTTCCTCTGTGTCTGTGAATAATGGAGTTAGGTTAGTTAGTTAGTGAGTAGACTTACACCCCAGTCCTGTACTGTTATGTAGTGTCCTCTAGTATGTTATCCGTGTGTTACCAGTGTTACCCGGGTTTTATAGTGTTACCCGGGTGTTACCAGTTTTACCCAAGGGTTTCTAGTGTTACCCGAGTGTTACCATCGTTACCCAAGGGTTTTCAGCATTACCCGAGCGTGGCTACGTCTGGACATATCTCATATCTCAACAGCATCGTGCTCTGGTTTCTATTGGACAATACAGTTTTAGGTTAAATTATGAAATTGGAACAAATAACAATCTCCATACAATACAGTTTTAGGTTAAATTATGAAATTGGAACAAATAACAATCTCCATACAATATCAGGTATAGTTCAAGTCAGTGATGTTTGTACATCTAAGAAGAAATCAAATGTAGTCCATACGCTGATCATAAATAACATTTCTTTTATAATGTCTCCAACAACTGTATTTATTCTTACCAGACCACTATTAAATCAATAAGCAGCATACACAAATACGTTTTCAATGAAATAACCTAATATTCACCCTAAATCTCCGCCAATGAGTTCCTAGTCTATGAATTCCCTACCGGCCAATATCGCCTCCTAATATCGTTTAAGTTCCTAATACAGCATTGTAGAAATCTAATTACGAAGGAACATTGTACTACGGAATTCGTAGCGAAAATATGAGCTGCTTTATTAAATTTAGAATTCATTCTTCTCCGACTGGTGAATAACTGGTGAATATGTAATGCGTAAAGCTAGAATAGAGTACAGTGCCATCAGGGGATCGGCTGTGCGAGTGTTCAATCAAAGACCGCCACCAGACCGCGGCGCCGCTATACTGCTGTCTGTCTAAGTTCCTATTCTCTCCACTTTGTTTAACGCCGCTTTGATATACTTAAACCATTTATGTTGTTGGTAGAATCAAAGACAATTGTTGATTTACGACTGGGTGGCCTTGCAATAACCAAAAATGGGGGATAAACGATCGTGACATAGCAGATGTATATCCCGACTTAAAACTTCTATTTTGTGTTATTCTTCCTTTTAGCCTACAATAGGCTACTACAGGCTATTTCAATGGTTAAATAATGATACAACAAGCTACACACATCATAATGCAATGGTGACATCAGACTCCAACATGCTACAACTAGAACTACATCAGACTACAGCAGACTACAGCAGACTACAGCAGGTTTTATGTTGATTGTCCGTGGAGATCCTACTCCTTGACATTGCACTAACTTGTCACCTTTCAAGTTCTGACGTTCTATGTCCTAACACTTCCCCTGCAAGCACACACTCACTAAAAGTACAGTACAATCAAACATCTCTAAAATATCTAGCAATCAAACACCGAGTACGGCTCTTGGCTCTGACATATGTCCCAGCATTGAACTAAATGTAATTACTTGTGCATTACCTTTCTAATTAAATTCCCATGTAAAGAACACGTACTTTTTTAAAGACTTTAGACTCCAACAATATAGTTATTCTGAATTGTCCATGTTGCCTATGTCTGTGATGGCTGGTTGTGTCAGATAGCTGCTGCCGTGGGGTGGATGTCATACACGTGTCATACATGTGTCATACACCAGCAGAACTCCTCTCAGATCTGTGAGCGCAAGTTCCCGAGTCTCCATACTGCCTGGCTTCTCTGTACACGATGTAGACACCTCTGGGATACAAGCACACTGTATCCACAAGCAGTAATTGGCTAAACTTCTCTATTTCTTCTAGTCTATTAACAACTATAGAAGAGGCGCCGCAATTCATATAAGCAATCGACTTTTCTTCTGCTAGATGGCTCAACATGACACGGTAGCAGAATGACTCCTTCACTGTGAAGACTACACCGGC
Organism: Lepetodrilus galriftensis; assembly: GCA_032361785.1. Classification (NCBI taxonomy): domain Eukaryota; kingdom Metazoa; phylum Mollusca; class Gastropoda; order Lepetellida; family Lepetodrilidae; genus Lepetodrilus; species Lepetodrilus galriftensis. Next base: position 6,151 of record JAUTBZ010168071.1, on the reverse strand, counting down.
CATGGGTAGAGACTATACTGGTTACGGGCCTATTATCGCCTGAAATATGAACGTTTTCCTGGATATTTTTCTTAATTTATTATGTACATCAACTTCATTATACTTATTATGGCACATGTATAGCTATAGTGTGACCTTATGGTATATTCAAAGTTATCTGCCCCACTTCGGTTATAGCGCGAGCGACGGCAGAAAACAGGATGAAAATAGGCCAAATTTCATCTCGGCTTACTGAATTTCGTGTCATTATTCTGCTAAGAATGGAAGCATGCAACACTGGGTCTGCGAGTTCTTGTGGGGCTTCTGTAACTTGTAAGCTGTAGCTGTTGTGACATTCTTCGTAGTTAAAATAATATAAAGCTAAATGTACTTTATATGGCCAATAAGACTAATGGCCCATTAATTAATTGTGTTGAGTATACCTGTCATACTCTATCTGTATAGTGCGTGTAGCCAGAAGGTAGCAAGCATAGGTATTGGATGGGATCAGATGGTTAAAACGTATTAGGTAAAGCAAACACATGGTAGCGTACACACCTGACGAGTGGGTGGAGTCAGTAGAAGGCGTGTCTAGAGTTAGACTGTCTACAGATCCAGTGGCGCTCTCGTCGTTCTGTCTGGTCACGATATGCTTTGTGTGTTCAGTGGATGTTGGCTTGATTGTAGATTGACGAATGAAGTCAACAGTACTAGCGGAAGTAACAGTAAAAGAATGCGCAGCAGCTACAATAGTAGTAGTAGTAGTAGTAGTAGTAGTAGTAGTAGTAGAAGTAGGAGTTGTGGTAGTAGTAGTAGTAGTAGTAGTAGGAGGAGGAGGAGGAGGAGGAGGAGGAGGAGTTGTGGTAGTGGTAGTGGTAGTAGTAGTAGTAGTAGTAGTAGCAGTAGTAGTAGTAGTAGTAGCAGTAGTAGTAGTAGTAGTAGGAGGAGGAGTTGCGGTAGTGGTGGTGGGTTTAGTAGTAGTAGTAATAGTAGTAGATGGTGTAGTAATAGTAGTAGATGTAGTAGGAGGAGTAGTAGTAGACGAAGAAGAAGAAAACGAAGAAGTAGGTGTCGTAGTAATCATAGTAGAAGACGTAGACATGTGTTTGGTGGTGAATGTTGTCGATGATGTCGTTCCTGAAGTCACGGGTTTCCCATTGCACACATCTAATAAACGTTGGAACAAAACAAGCAATTAGTGTAATTCAGTGCTTCGTTAATAATGTCTAGGTATACTGTTGTAAAGAAATTAAATTACCAATTAAATAAATATGTAAAATAATCTTTATAGAAATTATGTAGACATGTTAAGTAGGTTTCAAAGAACGTTCACATTAATACATGAATACATATGCAATGGGGTTTTCTTAGCCTAACTGCGTGGTCTTGCGGTAGTGGTATTGAGGGTGGTTTGGTTATAGTGGGACGGGCAGAGAATCCACGGGAAGTAATCCTGAATAAAACCGTCAATGTTGATATGCTACCAAAATAGTATTACATGTAGTAATAAGCAACGACATTAATAGGATTTCATATTCCTGTTTGTCAACAGCATTATGGAGACAATTGTCTTGTGAATCCGTTAACATAAACCAGGACACCCGAGGTGAAGATGTCCTCTCCGGGATCCTGTCTGATTTTGTTATGATCCTGGAAAAGGACACCTAAATAGGATGCTCAAAAATAAACCAGGCCCCGAGATTACGCAACCTTTGAGTACAATTTCATGTTCAAGCTAGAATTGTATATGGGAATGTGTGAACAAACCTTTGAGTTGAGCACGAAATCGTACTCAAAAAAGGTTTCGTAATCTCTGTGCCAGGACATCCGTGGTGAAAGTGCCATACTATGATCCTGTTAAATCATGACACTATGTTTTGCTGCACGATCTTACCCAATGAAAACGTCGCAGGAACACAAGATGATGAACTGCTTGGAGCTGCCCAAAACTCTGCTCCATTCTTTATTCTATAGCCATCTCTACACATGCATATCCCTCTGCGGCAGTCCGTGAATCCTTGACATTCAGACAGACCTACACACGCCTCCCCAAAGACTTTGGTTCCAGATATAGTGCATGAGTTCACAACCGTCCTTCTGAAGATCCGCATGCACGTGCAAACCCTATTGCAGTACGAATACGGGTCCACACACTTCACAGTGGCGCCACAGAGATCACCAATATACCCAGCTAAAAGGGAGATAAATACAATTGTAGCTGCAAATAGGGTAGTTGGGAAATTGCATGGTAAAATCATAATAGTATGCGAACAACTGATCATACGTGTATTAAATGTTATTCAAAGTGAAATGCCACAGAAGCACAGAACATGCACTATATATAACAAAGTACATGTAATGTAGCAGATTGTGATCAAATACGCATATACAAGAAAGTCATTTCACAAAAACATTCGATGGTAAAGTTTGTACTAGTCGGAACACCATCGAGTTACCTCCCTCTGACGTTATCTGACGTTCTGAAGTAGCCCGAAGGTCTCCATCTTGCCTAGGTCACGTATAGTAAACATAGTCATGCGTAGCTCGGAGTTATACTCTTCTCTGTGGGAAATGGAAACAAGAAGTATCCATATTTACCTTTTAGACATCTTGTATTATCTACAGCAGGAGCCCAGTTCGGTTTACAGAGACAGTTCATACCCAAGCATCCGTTTGGCCGACAGGCGGCGTTGTCTGGGCACTTGTCAGATGAGGTGCATTTGTCCAGAATTGACAGAACTGGAAAGATGTATGGCACATAATGTGAGGTAGATTATCGACCTATTTCAGGTTCTTTCTACAGAATAATTCCCGACTCGTAACTCGTAACTATATACAGATGTTCCTTTAGAAGAGAATTATCACCGATTTCGTAAAGATTTAATCCACAAAGGGTAATGTTGCAATGTTCTGATGTCTGACAAATATCTGATCTAATGTCATACCTTTTGACTGTGTCACAGCTGTTGACTGTGATGTGGGTACATTCGTTAGTGTGGGTACAGTGGACATGACTGTACTTGTATGAGCAGCAGAAGTAGTAGTAGTAGTAGTAGTAGTAGTAGTAGTAGTAGTAGCAGCAGGAGTAGTAGTAGTAGTAGTAGTAGTAGTAGTAGTAGTAGTAGTAGTAGTAGTAGTTGCAGCGGCGGCAGCATTGGCAAGAGTTGTAGCAGCGGAGGTAGAAGTTGGTTGCTGCCTGGAACTCGCGGGTGTAATTGAGGTGGTGGTGGTGGTGCTGCTGCTGCTGCTGCTTGTAGTTGTTGTGGAGGTCGTGGTAGTAGTAGTTGTTGTTGTTGTGGTGGTGGTGGTAGTTGTAGATGGTAGCATTATTCCATTGCACGAATCTGATAAGGAAAGTATCGGTAACACTACATGAGATTGATATTCTCTGAACATATTTATAACCTGATTAATGAAACACAAAATGGATGCTGAAAAGGTGAGGAACGTATGGACATGTTGAAAAGGATTATATGGTCATACTTCTCGAACACAGAGCAATTCCAAGTTGCTACATCCTCCGAAACTCATAGCGAGTGCTTCCAAGTAATAAGCCAGTGGACATTCGTTTCAATGGATGAACCTACCCATAGAGAAGTAGACGTCCACGCATTCTTCTCTTGACTCAGGATTCGCCCAGAATTCCTCACGAGTCTTCAATCGGAAGGTCGGCATACATCGGCATATTCCGTCGACGCATTCGGCGTTCACGGAGCATGTTTCATCCTCGGAACAGGACGCTCCCACAACACGGGCACTTCTGGGGGCCACGCACGTGTTCATCAGCGTTGTCCTAGCAAACCACAGGCACGCGCATATACCCTTGTCGCAGAAAGCGTAAACTCCACCCAGACATCTCACAGAGTCGTCACAGATGTCGCCCACGTGACTAGCTATGAAGAAATTTCGTCAAGCATTTAAGGTCCTCGATCCCTTGCACACCAGAGGCGAATTTCGCGGAGACACTCGGCCATTTACGTTCTAAGATAAAACCTTATCATTTATTGATATGCTTGCACACCAAAAGCAAAATTCGCAACGATAAATTTCGATAGAATATTTTGTTCGCTCGCCTCTGGTGTGTGAGGAATCTTAGTATGTAGATACACATTGCAGTACCGTATTTAACAAGTCTCTGTTCCACGGAACAATAGTAGTACGAGAGACGTAACTCCTTATATTAGCAACTCCATGCTAACGACTATGGTTTGTTTTTTGGTGTTTGTTTTTTTGGTATTGGGGTTTAAAGTCGCTTTCTAGAATCTTTCACTAATATGACGACTTGTCATTTTAGGGCGACTCTCGTAGCTATGACTGTTCTGTGGAACGCGCCCCTGCTCCCTGTTCCAGAAACAACTCGCAGCGCAAGCAAGTAATGATTCTAGAAGAACTACGATGATTCTTTGGAATGGGACACAGTGCATTAATTGCCCAAAACTGCTCCAAGGTGTCAATTTTGGGCAAATTGAACACGGCTGGGAAGTGGTAGCCATGATTTAAATAATTGTCTGTAATTTCATTACACTCGCAAAGACTGAGCCATCTAGACACGCTTAGTATTGTCAATGCTTGAGTAGGCCCTATCATTATTTAAATATGTACCACGTGGTCATTATACGTTACCATGTGGCCATTATACGTTACCATATGGCCATTATACGTTACCACGTGGCCATTATACGTTACCATGTGGCCATTATACGTTACCATATGGCCATTATACGTTACCATGTGGCCATTATACGTTACCATATGGCCATTATACGTTACCACGTGGCCATTATACGTTACTATGTGGCCATTATACGTTACCATGTGGCCATTATACGTTACTATGTGGCCATTATACGTTACCATGTGGTCATTATACGTTACCATATGGTCATTATACGTTACTATGTGGCCAGTATACGTTACCTATGAGACACGTGTCCCTGTTCTGAGTGGTTACATATCCCACGTTACACAAACATATGTAACCGCTACAGCTGTAGCCTCGACACTCTGCGTTTCCAGGACAATGACTTTCAGAGTTGCAGGATTCGTAGATCACTGTACAGAGGAAATACTATTAGCGGTATCATAAATATATAATATTCAAATACAAATGTAGTTTATTTGCAGAATATAAAACTCGCCATACCTCGGCTAAAAGAATATATTTTTCAGGCAGAAACTGACAAGATATTACGTAGAGATTTTACAAATAACTCTCCATTCTTTAATAGTAATGGAGCCGAGGTATAGACTTCAAATTCCCATTACCATTAATCCATAAAATTATACAAATATGTGGTCATTTGTTTGCTTGGCATCGGCTGAGATAATTCGCCAAAACTATGAAATACACGTAGCAGTGGTCATAGGATATAACAATGTAGTGAGGTACCGCGCTGGACAACTGCCTTACTGGTATCTGGAGGTAGTGTGGTGGTTGTCGTTGTGGTTGTAGTCGTTGTAGTAGTTGTGGTTGTAGTGGTGGGCAATGGTACGCCGTTACATGAATCTGTAACATATAAAACCTCTCTGTTTTAACCTCTCTTTTTTTTAAGTCTATGGGAAACTGAGGGGAAAGTTGGACAAGCGATAATTATGACAGACATTATTCTAGGCCTTCCAAATAAGACTAACAGTTTGTAATATTGTCGACACAAATGAGCATTGCGTTTATCAGTAAGAACGTATGCATACAGGACAAGTTAAACATCACGAAACAAAGATCTGGCAAACCTAGTTACATTAACCATTGTGAGTCATTGATATTACAGAATATGTAACTGATGGTATTGAAAGACGTCTTTGAACAGTTTTAAACTTGAGACTTTCAATTGTGCATTCGTCCAACATAGTAGTTATAATTATGAATAGCATTTGTTTAGTAACATTGAGTCGAAGCGTGGAAGGTAAATTATTAATTTTCTCAGCAACGAACTGGTTTTTCTAAAAATACGTAATGAAAAATAGTCGAAAATTTAGTTTGGCCTGATTAAGATCGCCACACACATTGCCGCTCCGATAGTGTCTACTTAATACACGCGCCACTCAGATAGTGTCTACTTAATACACGCGCCACTCAGATAGTGTCTACTTAATACACGCGCCACTCAGATAGGGTTTACTTCATACACGCGCCACTCAGATAGGGTCTACTTCATACACGCGCCACTCAGAT
>JAUTBZ010168060.1:0-10520 GCA_032361785.1 Lepetodrilus galriftensis | reverse complement strand
CAAAGAATATCATCTCTGTAGAGGATTACATGGCAGCTCAGGGGCGTTATAGAAACCTCTTTAAACCACAGTATAAACATATTATTGAACAAGTTCAAAAAGATGTTGATAAGAAGTGGGAGATGCTTCAAAGAAGAGAAGAAGCAAGAATCTAATTTTTTGCTATCTCTAATTGACTGAATGAGAGCTTTTTCATTCAGTCATGCTACAAATCTAAATTTTTCAAATAAAATCTTTTTCAAATCACCATTAAATTAGCATAAAACTTAAATTTTATATCAAATTTATTGAGCATTTCTTTTCAACAATTTTAAATTAGACTGTTTTTTTCTATTGGTTATTTACATGAGTACTATATTATGGTATTATTGGTGAATTAAATAGAGTTAGATAAAGTTTTTGAAAAAGGGGGTATGCAGAATGAGTAGATTGGTAAAGCCCATAGAGTATGCAAAGGCACAAGGGATATCACGACAAGCTGTCTATGCAAAGATTAAAAAAGGTGCTTTAGAATCAAAAAGTATTGATGGGAAAATTTATATAGTCTTAGAAGATGAATTAAATTCTAAAGTTGAAAGTAGTATTTCTTCTATGGTCAAAGAAGAGAAGAGTGCTTCTCATATGATTGATGTCAAAGAACTTCTTCAGTCAAAAGATCAAACCATTAGTGTTTTGAAAGAGAGTATTACAGATTTAAAACAGACCAATACGGAGATAAACACAACTCTTCGTGGAGAGATAGAGCTACTGAAACAAGTATTTACAGAGATGCGAAATCTCTATGTAAAACAAGTTGATTATATGAATAAAGATAGTAACCTTGTAGAAAGTAAGGTCTCTGAAGGTGATACTGTACATGATGTTGCTTATGATGATAGTCTCCCTTCTGGTAATATTCCTAATGATGAAGAGGAGTGTTGGATAACCCTTGAAGAGTTTTTTGAACGCTCTAAGATTGCAAAGTCAAAGAAGAAGACAAAAATAATTAATAGACTTAAGAAAGCGTACAAGTCTAAAGATAGTAGAATCAAGGTAGAAAACAAAGAGATATATATAAGCTGTTATCATTTCTATGATGATATATTAAAGAAAAAATAGAATATGCTACTTTTTCTAAAGAGCTTAATGCTCTTTGACTCTCTCCAACTCAATTTTAATATAGTTAAACCATTTTAGATAATCATCTGGATTTTTATGGTACCCCACTATTTTAGTAAATATCTCTTCATTCTTATCTGTTAAGTAGACTGCAGGAACACCTTTAATTTTGTATTTTTGGGGATAGCTGTCATTGTCTCTGTTTAGAAAAAGTACAATATACTCTTCATTCAGTCGATTAATAATTTTTGGATCTTTAAGTGTATTCTCTTTAAGTTTTATGCACCATCGACAATAGTTTGTTGAAAAGAGAATAAAAAGGGCTTTGTTCTCTTGTCTCGCAGCCATAAGTCCCTCTTTATAGTTGGTATAGATAGTAGATATATCAGTACTTGATTCATTGGCTATTTTTAAAATAGTAGATTGGTTCTTAATATTAGTTTGGCTGTTTTCTTTATGATCTTTATCGTTACATGATAAAAAAAGAAGAGATGATAGTAGTAAGATAAAATATTTTTGCATATGCGTATTTCCCTATTTTTCAGATGGACTGTTATTATACAAAAAAGTATATTCATATTAAATTACTATAGATTGAATGTTTTTTAATGTTTTTTATTATTTTATGATATTATATGGTATCTAATTAAAATATAAATATAGAAGGATATATTAGTGAATTTTTTAAAAATTTTATTGGGCTCTTTATCTTTGGGTATCTGTTTGAGTGGTAGCTTATTGGCTACAAGTTATGAAGATGCAGAAGATGGAGCAACAAGTAAGTGGAGAGTTTATGATAGAACTCCAGCAGGAGCAATAATTGAAAATATATATGATGAGTCATTGGCAAGTAGAGTAATTGAACTAAAAGGGGATGGACGCTCAAATAGTTATGAGATAGGTTCAAAAAAAGGTAAGAATGCATGGAAAAATAGTCGAGAAAAAGTTATAACTTGGCGTATGAAGAGTGATGAGAAGTATAAGATTTATATTTATCTTAAGACTGCTAAAGGTTTTCGTTATCTCTATTACTCACATTCCAGTAGAGATAAAGGCTTGATCAGAAATAAGTATGTTCATCATGGACTTGGTAAAGTCTCAAAAAATGGAGAGTGGCAAGAGTTTAGTCGAGACTTAGAGGCAGACTTAAAAAAATATGAATCAGATAACTCTATTCTTTCAGTCAATGGTATTAGAGTTAAAGGGAGTATGCAGCTTGATGATATTGAGTTATCAGTTTTAAATGATGACCCAGATAATGACCCTGACGTAATCAGTGTTCCTAATGATTTTGCTACATTGACATCTGCTATTTCAAATGCTAAAGATGGTGATACCATCGTTTTATCTCCAGGTACATACCATGTATCTAGTAAAATTAAAGTTGCACAAAATAATTTGACTATTGCTTCAAAGTATCATACTACTGGTGATGAGAATTATATAGATACGACAATAATTGAAGGCAATAATGATAAAGAGCAAGAGATGTTTGACAGTACTATGAAGGCTGGAGAGTCTGAAAATCTTAAGTTTATTGGATTGAGTGTTAAAAATTCTGGAAAATTTGCTATTTTTAATTATGGAAATGAAAATCTTGTTGATCATTGTAAAATATCTAATATTAAAAGAGATAGTGTAAGTTTTGATGAAGAGGCAGGAGGAAAAGTTCTTCATACTATTATTAGAAACTCAGGAGATGATGCTATTGATGTTGATAGTCGTCTTAAAGGAGGATTTGAATTTGCACACAATCAACTCTTTAATTCTCATGATGATGGCATAGAGATTCATTCATGGAAGGATAAGCATTCTAAAATTACAAAAACAATGAAGTTTAGTATTCATGATAACCTAATTCAAGAGTCACGAAAAGATGGTATTCAATTGATTGATTTTGCAGACAATACGAATAGAACATTTAATATATACAACAATAAATTTATTAATAATGGTGATGCAGGAGTGGGTGCTATTTTTGAGCTAACCAATCATAAAAAAGCTGGATACAAGGGAACTGCCATGGAAGAGTCTGTTGAGATAGTAAATAACAGTTTTGATGGCAATGACTATCACATTATTGGTGGTAATAATATGCGTGTTAAAGATAACAGTTTTAAAAATGCATCTAAGATAGCAGTGAAGCGTGTTAAGGGCAGAAGTGTTATTTTAAATAATAGTTTCAAAAGCAATGAAAAAGATTTTGAAGATAGTAACAACTAGAATAAGGAGATTGGGGGATGAAATTTATTAATTATTTATTTACTATGGGGCTACTATTAAGTTTAAATCTCTTTGCTACAACTATTTATGAGGATGGAGAAGACAAACTTGCAAGTAGATGGCATCCACTTAATGATTCTAAAGCGGGTACCATTGTTAATGTATACGATGATGAAAAAAGTAGTCAGGTCATTCGTCTTAATGGAGATGGTACGAAAAATGCTTATATGTTAATGACAGATAAAAATACTCACTGGAATAATAAAAAAGAGAAAATACTTCATTGGGAGATGAAGTATAGTGAAGATTTTGTTATTTTTATAAGTTTGGAGACCAAGCAGGGAAAACGATATTTAATTTATACTCCTGGTCGTAAAAATGGTTATATGCAATTTGGATTGGGAGAGAATGCTACTGATGGTGAGTGGCAACACTATAGTCGAAATTTAGAGAAAGACTTAGAATATTTTGATAATCGAAACTCTATTATTAGTATAAATAGTTTTGTTATTCGAGGAAGTGGAGAGATAGATAATGTTAAGCTTATGAATAGTCATTCTATTGAAGAACATCATAATACTCCAAAAGTTAAAAAAGTTTCTAAGAAAAATTCTCCATTAAAAATAAGAAGTGCTCATAAGTCAAGTAAGAAAAAAGTAAAAACGAAGAAGAAAGTTTTAAAGAAAAAAAGTGATACAACTCCTGAAATTATTATGGAGGGTGAGAACCCTCTGTTCCTTGCAGTAGGAGAGTCTTTTGAAGAGCCAGGTGTGCGAGCAGAAGACAAAGAAGATGGAGAGTTGGTTATTACCAGTAGTGAAAATATAGATAAACATAAAGAGGGTATCTATTCAGTTATTTATATGGCAACAGATAGCAATGGAAACTCTGCAATTGATAAACGGTATGTTTACATTGGTGAACCGGAAAAAAGTGATGCAGATGATGATTCAGATAGTGATGAAGAACATGCTACAGTAGATGAAGTTGTTAAAAGAAAAAGTGAGGGGAATGATACTGAGGATTCTCCTGATGATAAAGAACTTGACGATGATGCCCAGTATCAACTTGAAGAGAGAGAACTTGAAATTTCGGAGTGGGAAAAAGAGTTACAGTTAAGAGAAAAAGAGATTGCTCAAAGAGAGCAAAGTATACAAAAATCTGCTGAAACAGAAAAATAAGATGGAGACATCTGTTTAATATGTTTCTAGAATTTTGGTTTTTCTCTTTAAAAATAAAGGAATACAAAGAGTTAATTTGGTAAAATTCGCCAAATTATAGACTCTATAGAACTTTATGCATTATAGAGCTAACATCAAATAGTTACTTACACAAAGGAAAATGAGAAATGGCACATCATCAGTCAACGATTAAGAGAATCAGACAGACAACAAAAAGAACTGAGAGAAACAGATATTACAGAACAAGATTTAAAAATATTGTTAAAGCAGTAGTTGTAGCAACTGAAGCTAGTGATAAAGCAGCAGCAGAAGAGGCATTTAAAGTTGCTAATAAGCAGATTCATAAAATGGTAAGCAAGGGTTTTATGAAGAAAACTACAGCTGCTAGAAAAGTAAGCAGACTTAACCTTATGGTTAATAAAATAGCTGCATAAGTAGCCCTCTTTCTTTTAAAAGGGTAACCACTAGGGTTACCCCTACATTTATTTATAAAATCCACTACTAGGTTCCTCCTATGTTTAAAGAAAAACTTCAACCATTTATTGACAGATATAACGAACTCAATACCCTTTTAAGTTCACCAGATATAGCCTCTGATATTAAGAGAATGACTGATTTGGGGCGAGAGCAGTCTAAACTTAGTGATTTGGTTGAGAAAGCCAATCTCTATATTGAAACTTCAGATGCTATTATTGAGAACAAAGAGCTTTTAGGTGACTCTGAGCTTGGAGACTTAGCAAAAGAAGAGTTAGTAGAGCTAGAACCTCTTCTCCCTCAGCTTGAAGAGGAGATTAAAGTACTTATGATTCCTTCTGACCCTAATGATGATAAAAATATTATTTTGGAGCTTAGAGCAGGGGCAGGGGGTGATGAAGCAGCACTTTTTGTGGCTGATGTTTTTAAGATGTATTTACGTTATGCGGAACAGGTTGGTTGGAAGGTTGAGATTATCTCCTCTTCTGATGGAACAGCTGGCGGATATAAAGAGATGATCGCTCAAATGAATGGTGAAGGAGTTTACTCACAACTTAAGTTTGAAGCAGGGATTCATAGGGTTCAGAGGGTTCCTGATACTGAAACACAAGGGCGTGTGCATACTTCGGCTATTACAGTAGCTGTTATTCCTGAAGTAGATGATGTGGAAGTTGAGTTAAAACCAAATGACATTAAAATGGATGTTTATCGTTCAAGTGGTTGTGGTGGTCAATCTGTAAATACTACTGATTCTGCTGTACGTTTAACCCATATTCCTACAGGAATTGTGGCTGCCATTCAAGATGAAAAATCTCAACATAAAAATAGAGATAAAGCGATGAAGGTACTTAAAGCAAGAGTTTATGATGCACAGCTTCAAGCTCAGCTTGATGAAACTTCAGCTCAGAGAAAACTACAGGTAGGAACTGGTTCTCGTTCAGAGAAGATTAGAACGTATAATTATCCTCAAAATCGTTTAACTGATCATAGAATTGACTTAACACTCTATTCACTTGATAGAATTATGAATGATGGTAACTTAAAGTTGGTGCTTGATCCACTTAATGCTCATGCTCAAGCTGAAGCAATTCAAGAGGCTGGGCTATAACGTAAATCTTCTAGGGTATTTCTAATTTCGATTAGAGATACTTCTTCTTTATCTTTCCATTTGTCTGCAATAGCATGAAACTCCATACGTACACTTATGAATGCCTCAACCAAAAGAGGGTTAAAGGCTGTTCCTTTTGATTCAATAATTATAGAATCAGCTTTATCGTAAGAGAAAGAGTCTTTATATCGTCTTTTACTAACTAAGGCATCATAGACATCACAGAGTGCCATTATCTGTGCTGAGAGGGGAATTTCATCCGCTTTAAGCTTACAGGGATATCCATTTCCATCCCAGCGTTCATGATGAGAGTAAATAACATCATGTAAGAGTGTAAAAAAGTTATCTTTATTTTTTTGAGTTATAAAGTTTTTAACAATCTCTTTTCCTAATACGGCATGATTTTTCATTATTTTATACTCATCAGGTGTTAATTTTCCAGGTTTTTTTAAAATAGCATCAGGTATTCCAATTTTTCCAATATCATGAAGAGGTGCAGCTTTATAGAGATATTCTATAAATGTTGGGGTAATGGTATCTTGATAGATTTTACTTTTATAAAGGTGTTCAGCCAAGACTCTAGTATACTCTTTTGTTCGTATAATATGCTCTCCTGTCTCCTTATCATGAATATTGATGATAGTCATCATACTTTCTAATACACTCTCCTGAGAGTTTTCAAGAGCTTCTTCTTGTTCTTTTTTCTCTTGGGCATTGGTAACAACAGCCATAAGGGAGATAAGAACAAAAGAGAGGGTATATGGTAACCCTAAATAGATAATATGTACATAGGTATGATGGTTCAAAGAGATTAATAACCAACTACTACTAATAATAAAGCTCAGTAAAAAAAGTGCAAACAGATAAATATATGATCGCGTATATAATAAATATAGGGTTTGAATAGAAAGTATAAATGAGAGGCTTAAATTTAGAGGGATGTGATAACTACTATTGACAGCATGTTGCTTTCCGAAATAGAGTGTAAAAAAGTTAGATATTTTAGAGTCAACAAGTGTTATAACTGGGTTTTGATAAAAATATAGATGTAGTAATGCAAGTAGGGTAGCTATTGTACTATATTTTATTGTTCTCATACATTTCTTTCATAATAATATTCTAAAAAATAATATCATGAAGTTATCAGTAGGAGAAATATTATTGAAGTAAAATAAATAAGCACTTATAACTGTTACCATAGGTACCCAATATTTAAAATACTTTAAAACTTTTAAATAATAATCATTATATTATGTTATCTTAATAAAAGTGTTTTAAAATTTCACTTTTAAAACACTTTTATTTATGATGAATTAGAAGTTTAAGATTTTGATTCAATATACGGTTTGGACTTTGCAACTACTTCCAAACTTTTTACAAATGGTAGCTCTTCATAGGTTTCCCCCCTCTGTTGAGGTCTATATATAACACTATTAATCTCTTTGTTTTCAATATATGTGACACGTTTTTCTTTAACATAGGGTTGAGACTGTGCTACAACACCTAATGTACGCACATAAGGAAGATGCTGAAATGTCTCAGATTTTTTGAGTATATTTTTTTGCTCTTTAGGTTTCTTAGCTACAAGTTTAATATATTTATTACTTTTTATTATTTTTTTCTGCTTTTTATGCGGTGTTAATGTTCTGAGGTATTTTACAACATTATTTTTGTTTCTCAGACTGGCAAGTTCTAATGCACTTTTTCCAATACTATTCTTTTTATTGGCTTGAGCTTTATGTTTAATAAGATACTTAACAATATTAATGTGCCCATATGCTGAGGCAACATGAAGAGGGGTATCTGAAGCATTACTTGTTTTGTTAACACTTGCACCATGTTTTACTAAAAAAGTTACTAAAGGTAAAGATCCAGATTTCGCAGCTAAGTAGAGTGGTGTTCCTAATAAGTCTTTACTATCACCATTTATTTTTTTTTCAATTTTATAGATTTTTTTAATGGTTTTTACTTCAATTTTCTTATTGTCCTGTTCTAAAAAACAGTCTCCTAAAGTTGAAGCAAAAAGTAGAGGAGTTGTTCCTAGAAGTATAAAAAAACGTAACATTATTTTACTTAGTTAAATGAGATCATACTTGGTTGATCTTCTTTGACACTTTTCTGTGTTTTCATTTGAGCTAAAACAAGTTCTACTACTTTTGCAACCTCTTCTGTTGTCATTTTTTTATTTTCAACTTCTAAAGGAGCTTGTATTGATACTGGTAGAGTATTATCACTTACCGACTCTTCAAGTAGGCTAGAGATATGTAAAATAAGTGGTCTACTATGATCTTGAATGTAGTTAAAACTTAAGTATGATGCAAATAGGGTTAGAGAGAGCATAAAGGTAAATTTTTTATTTCCTCTTGTTCTATACTCCATTTGGTTAATTTGTGCTTGGTTCGCTTCTGCTCGGTAGTAGTCATTATATAGTTTATAGTCAATCATTTTTTTTCCTTTTAGTTGTGTATTATTTAGTTGTTAAACCTAGAGATTGCCAGCTTTGCATACCACCTCTGTAGTATAAAAGTTTCTCTTCTGGATAGCCAATATTCATAAGATATTTAATGGCTCTATTGGCTTGTGAATCCCAAGCACCATTACCAAAAATAAGAAGTGTATAGGCGTGATCAAAGTACCATGTATTTTTTATCTTTTTTGCTCCTAAAATAGGAAGAATCTTATCAATATATTCATTTTCCTCTTTTAGCATTAAAAAAGGTAAGTTTACTGCACTTGGAATGGTTCCTTTCTCGTTCCATTCAGTACTTCGTGCATCAATAAGCAGTTTGGTTTGGTCACTGTTTGCCTTTTGAATAAAATGAAGTACTTCCAGTTCACCTACTGTTGTGACATTTGCTATTTTCATAGGTTGAATACAAAATGGTGGACACTCTCTGGATGTTTTTGCAAAATTATTTGTTAATTTATGCTCAACATTTTTTATTCTTGAGATGTTGGTCTCCATACCATTATGTTGAGTTACAATAGCATTTAGCTCTTTTGTTATTTTTACTTCGGATGCTAGTATTGAAATACTAGCAAGGGTAGTGATTGTTAATAGTTTAACTATCAATTATTTTTCCTCCTCTCTTAATGTTTGGTATAATCAATACCGTATTAGAAAATATTTTTAGGTTTTTCCCAATTTTATCTTTGTTCTCTTTGTATATCAGTGTATATTTTTTTCTATCTCCATAGTAATGGTTTGCTAGACTCTGAAGGGTGTCACCTTTTTTTACTTTAATGAGTATAAAAGTTCTACTACTTTTGACTATAGATGAATCATTTATATTATTAATAGTTCGTACAAGTTTATTTAATTTTTTGTTTTTTGAAACAGCTATCTCTCTATCTACTTCAATGAGTTTAATCTCTTCTTTTGTTAAACCTATATTTTTTTTTCTATAAACTAATTTGTTTATAATCTCTATACTTTTATTTTTTGAAACAGCTATCTCTTTATCGAGTTGAGTAATTTTCATTTCATTTTTAGTTAAGTGTATTTTACTTGCTGCATAGACAAGTTTTTCAATGGCTTCAATACTGTTCTCTTTTGAGATGGATTTTTCTTCTAATTTTGATGACATTTCATTAAGTCTATTTAATATTTTAGATTGAGCATCTATTCCGTTGAATGATGCTCTCACCATACAACCTTCTACTTTTTTAGTTGTTTCGGTATGAATACAGTTTATCTCTTTCATATCTTTTGCCTCTAAAAGAGTACACAGTGTTATAGGAAGAAGTAGGGATGTTAATGGGGATTTTTTTAACCTTGACACTACTTTGTCTCCTTTTGGGATAGAGATTTTTTTAAAATTTCTGCAAGAGAGTAAGATTTAACACCTCTTTCAAAAGCCAATACATCACCTTTTTGGTTAAGAATAATAGTTAAGGGAATAATTCCTTCCCAGTTATAGTTCTTTTTTAAGTACTTATAAAATGCTTCATGTCCATTTCCTGAGACAACATGGTAGTTGATATTATGTTTTGCTGCAAATTTTTTATTTTGTTCATCAGAGCTTTTTTGTGATTCAATGGCAATAATGTCCAGTAGCCCATCAAACTCTTTTTGTAGTTTAATAAGTTGTGGAATCTCTTTTAAGCAGTATGGACAGTCCCATCCAAATGCTTTTAAAAGAACAATCTTATTTTTCACTTTATCAATTTTAAAATTATTATTTGTAGCTTTAATAGTAAATTCTTTTTCATTTAAGTCTTTAAATGTAAATGTTGACTTTGTTGTTGTATCTCTTAAGTAAGAGATATTTTTATAGAGTACGGCAGAAATCAGTGTACTGATAACTATTATGAGAAGTATTAATTTATGGGTTTTAGTCACTTTTTATTCACTTTTAATTTTAATATTTTTTAGGGAGAGAATATTAGTGACTTTTTGGAAAAATTGTGGAGAAATTGCAAGGCTTTAATAAAAT
>JAUTBZ010168049.1:0-10521 GCA_032361785.1 Lepetodrilus galriftensis | reverse complement strand
GTAAGTTTTGTGTCTCTTTAAAACGTAAATCAAGTAAATCATTTTTCTTGAGTGTTTGCAGTACCTTTAAAATATCGATACGATTACCCATTAAGAAGTCACTACGTTTTTTAAAGAGCACAGAGATGAGCCCTTTTTGAGAAGAATAGCTATGCTTACCCAGTATGTTTTCTATGTTTTTATCCAAACTTGTAGCAGATAAAAAACTCATACATAAGGTCAAGCCTAACAGATATCTTACCAATGCGTATTTCCTAAATAATCTAAGTATTCTTGTTTAGAAAGCTCGCTTAACTCGCCATCTCTATATAAAAAACGTACCATTTTTTTAGAATGAAAACCTTGTTCAAGTTTATGATTAAAGATTTTAAAGTTTTTATGCCCGACCAAGATGATTTGATCTTGACTCGGATCTAATTTCAAACGATTTCGGATTAAATAATCTTTCTTTTTCATCGTATCTAGATAGATGACTCCTACCCAAGCTTTTTGTACAGGATCTATATAAAGTCCACTTTGTTGTTTGTTGTGCACTACTTTTTTACGTGGCGCTTTTTTAACAATTGGTTTTGCTTTTTCTACCTTTGCTAACACAACTTTGGGGGCGGGATCTTCTTGTATATCAGCTAGAGAAATACCTTCTTCTTTAGCAGGTGCCATCAGTGCTGATTGCATCACACTACTATTATCGTCTATCGTTTTTTCGACTACTTTTGCACTTGCCATGCTGTTGTTATTTTCTTCTGAGCTTAGAGTTTCTTCACTAGCATTGATATCATCGTGTTTAAACATCTCTTCAACGACTTTATTGAGGTCGATATCGTCACTTTCGTTGACTTCGTTTTCATAACTTTCATCCATCGTGAGTAAACTCTCTTTGGCTTCTTCTGTAAAGACTTCATTTTTCACAACATTCAAATCCATCGACGTTGTGGGTGTGCTTTCATCGCTACCACTAAAGAGGTAGTATCCGGCAGCCAAAGCCGCTAATCCTAACAAAACATACCGTAAAATCTTTTTAGGTTCTTCTCTTTCTACGCTTGTCATCGATGCAACCGGTGCTGCTACCTCTTCTTGTACTGGTACTTTTCTCTGGCTGTTGTCAAACTGCAGATATTCATTTTTCAAAACACCTAAATCTACAGAAAATTCACGCTGTAGTATCTGGATAAACCCTAATGCCTTGGTTTTATTGATACTGTCAAAGTCTTTATTTAACAGTGCTTCTAAGTTGTCTATGTTGATAAATGTTTTATCTGAGACCTCTTTTAAACCCAGTTCTTTTAGGTAGGCTACGCCATCTTTTTTGCTGATATCTACTTTATTTTTTTTATTTTCTTCTGCCATTCTTATCTCATCCTATCACATAATATTGCCGCGGCGGCGCTCACATTTAATGAGTCAAACTCATTATCCATTGCTATCTTTATCTTACTATCACAAGCTTTGATGATGCGGTTTGGTAAACCTGAGCCTTCTGAACCCATCAACAAAACTTTTTTATCAGGAAATGTGACGTTTCGCACATCTTCTCCATCCATATCTGAAGCATAAGTCTTAAATCCTAACTGCTTAAACTCGTTGATAAGCGTGGCGGTATCGGAGAAAAGTGCCACGGGCATATCTAACAAAGTCCCTACTGAAGAGCGCACGATACCCTCAAGATTTATCTTCGTACCAGAGATGATGACACCATCCACACCTAGCGCGTATGCACTTCGGATGATAGCCCCGATGTTGCCAACATCGGTTAAGCCTACTAAGACCAGTAAAAAGTTCTCTTTCTTCAAAGACTCAATCTCAGCGTACTCAATATACTTTATCTTCAGTAAAAAGCCTTGATGATTTCCGCCACGCGCTAATGCTTGGGCTTTCATCGTGTCAAGTTTGACTATCTTACAGTTGAGCTTGTTGACTTTTGAAAAGAGTTTTTTGTCTAAATCTTTAGCCAAATATATCTCTTCTATCAACTCGGGGTGTTTGTCTACGATATAAAAAAATATCTGTTTTCCATATACTATCATGCTAGTATTTTACAGAAAAAAAGTTAACCTTAGGTTAGTATTTTAGAGTAGTTCTTGATAACACTCTTTGGGGGATTTTCCTGTGATTTTAGCGATGAGTTTTGAAGCTTGTTTTTTAGGGATGTCTAACGCGATGATGTCTTCAACAGTAATCACACCAAACTCTTTTTTCAAAGCATTGAGCACCACGACCCACTCACCTTTCATATTTTGATTTTTGACTTGTTCTTGCACATCTAAGGCTGCTCCTTTGAAGTGTCTCTCATACATCTTCGTCGCTTCTTTTATCAGAAAAACCTCTCTTTGTGGGGCTTTAAGAGCAAGTTCATCTATCAGTTTATCGATACGATGAGGAGACTCATAAAGTATCGTCACGTATCCAGAGTGTAGTGCTTGTGTCAAAGCATTGGCTCTATCATTGCCTTTATGGGGTAAAAATCCAAAAAAGAGAAACTGTGTTTCACAAAATCCACTCGCCGCATACGCCAAAAGAGCGGCATTGGCACCGGGTAAAACTTCATAGGGGATATCATGATAGTGGCAAAATCGTACCAACTCACAACCAGGGTCACTCACCGCTGGCATCCCTGCATCAGAGAGGTAAACAACATCTTCTTTAAAAAGAGCGCTATCTAGCTTTTCTAAAACAACTTTTTCATTGTGTGAGTGTAGGGAGATAAACGTTTTGTCTATAAAGTCAAATTCATAACGTTCTTTAAAAAGGGAGATTAGTCGTTTTGTGACACGAGTGTCTTCACAAAAAACCGTTGTAGATTTTGCGAGGAGCGTTAAACTCCTGCGCGAGATATCTTCAAGATTTCCAATCGGTGTTGGAATAAAATGAAGCAATTATTTTAAGTTATATTTAGCTTTAAACTTCTCAACTCTACCAGCAGCATCCACTATCTTCTCTGAACCTGTGAAGAATGGGTGACACTCGTTGCAGATATCGATTCGCATCTCTGCTTTGTTTGACTTGCTCTCAAATGCGTTACCACAGGCACAAGATACTTGGCATGTTACATAATCTGGGTGTATATCTTTTTTCATTATTTTTCCTTAAGATGCTTGTATATGATAACAAGCTATGGGTTTATTGGTGCGCAATTATACTAAAAAAAGATTATTTTAAACTTAACTATATACCAAACCTTTTCTCTAATGCTTCGATTAAAGGTCTATCCCCATGCACTTTCACAATCTTTATCACCGCGTCACTCAGTAGTTCTCTGCCCTCTTCTTCTTTGTCTAAGTCGTATTTCACCAACGCTAGTGTCGCGGTTATCAGGGCTATAAAAGACCAGACAGCAGGGTTGCTATCATACTTTGACATATCATGACTGGCAGTATGAAGCTCTTTTTGTGCCGTGACTAAATCACCACTTCTATAAGCTATCAAAGCTTCAGTAAACAGGATAAGTGGCAGTGTAAAATCTGCCATCGACTCTTTATCAATCTTTGCAATCTCTTCTC
Source organism: Lepetodrilus galriftensis (assembly GCA_032361785.1). NCBI lineage: Eukaryota > Metazoa > Mollusca > Gastropoda > Lepetellida > Lepetodrilidae > Lepetodrilus > Lepetodrilus galriftensis. The sequence goes on along the minus strand of JAUTBZ010168049.1, from coordinate 7,024 downwards.
TTGCAATCTCTATATCACCCATTCTAGCCTCTGCCATCGCCCAATCTGCTCTTAAAAGGTCTTGATTGGAAATCTTCGTTGCTTGTTTCATGTTTGAGACAAACTTATCATACTCACCTGCCGCGTAGTACAATGAGGCCATCTTGTTTTCAAACATCCCCGGACTCTTTTCATCTAAAAGGGCACGATGTGGTAAAATCAACTTCATAGCGCTGTTGATATCATCATGATAGGCATGATAAAATGCTTCGATGCTATCCGCTTCTATCCTCAAGTCTTCATTGTTCGCAATCTTACGTAACTTTTGCGCAAGGGGCTGTATCTTTTGCATCTCACCAAATGTCACTGACTTTATCGCGTTGTTATACGTAGCGATGCGACGATAGTTCCAAAGTGCAAAAAGAGGTCCTATCGAAGCGATGAACAATCCAAGCATCATCCACACTTGACTCACCTCAAAGTAAGCCATACCAGCGACAACGATAAAAGGAAGCGCATGTTCCTTTAACACTTCCCACATGTATGACGAGAAAGTGAACTTTTTTTGCCACGCCACCTCCAATCTCGCTTCTTTTTGTATCGCTTGATTATCAAACCAGCTAGGAAGCTCTTTATCAACACCCAAAGAAGCATCACCATGAAGCGATATCCCTTCAAAACCTTTCTCTTTAAGCGTGTTTAATGCCTCTTTATTAGTACTGACATCAATAAATCCGTTTTCTTGATAGCCTTCTTGATTGTATGCCGTATAGAGTACTTTGCCCACGATTATCCCTTGATGTGATTGATGTATACAAGTATATCGGTCAAAGACAATAAAAATTTACTTATTTTTCATAAAATGTGATTTTTCTTACTTGAAGTTAAAAACAGTAGACCTAAAAATAAGTCTACTGCCATATAGGGAGGGGATGTCAATTATACCACAATAAAACGATTAAATCAAGAGTTTTGACGCAAAAGTCACCGCGACAGTCTCACTTTTAAGTATCAGTGAGGTATCTAGTCCTATTTTTTTATGCTTGCTCAGACGCAGGCGCTCTGCCTCGCTAAAGCCACCTTCACAGCCTATCATGATAGCACGCGCATCCCCCACTATCAACTCACCACCAAAATCTACCAATGAAAAATCTGGATATTGTCCCATCGCAACATCTAAAGAATCCAAAACTTCCAACACCATCAAGTCACTACGTCCACACTGCTGAGACGAGTTGATAAGAATCTTTTTCATACGTTCTAAGTCTATTTTGAAACTCTTTTGACTCCGCTCACAATAGAGAAAACTGATTTTTGAAACACCTAGTTGATTGAGCATCGGAAGTGTTTTTTCTATCACTTTTGGCTCGATGATACACCAAAGGATATGAAGCATTTTTTGGGGAGATGTCACCTTCAAAAAAGAGTCTATCATGATAAGTGTCGCTTCTTTTTTACGGATACTTTCGATTTGGTACTGATAGACAGTATCATCTTTAAGATTACGAAAACCTAGCGTTTTACCAAGCTCAAAACGACGCACTTTAAAGAGGTATTTGTATGCTTCACCCGTCAATGTAAGCGTGGCTAAACCCGCTTCATCATGATAGAGAAACTGCATAAGCCACCACACTAAGAAGCACTATCATGATAAGGTCAACCATGTATTTTCTCTTGGCATATGTTTTAAACGCCTCTTGAGAAGCCACATCTTTAAGCCTCGTTTGTTTGTACAAGAGACTCTCTTTAATGCTTGTACCTACCATATAAAGTACCACTGCCAACATCCCATATGCTACCCATGAGACGTGAAACTGCGCCACTGCCATCACCACAATCCCTGTAAAAAAGAGTGTTGCCAACAGTGCCCGATAGTAGAGACTCAAAACTTCATACTTCAAAGAAAAAGCTTGAAACTCACTAGCACTTCTAAGCAACTTCAGCATCCACAAAAGTAGCAACAACATCAGCACGATTGCAAGTGTGTGCACGCCTATAGACATCGATACCATTTCTGTCATGATTCACCTTTGGATATTTACTCCATTTTATAGAAAATAATATTAATAAATAGACATAGATAAAGTGAACTCTAAGAGCAGTTTCATTATAGTAAGCCTAAGAAAAGAAATAGGGATATAGATGGAACAATTTGCTCAAGCAAAAACACTCTTTGGTGATGACTTTGACATGAGTGGGTACTTGGATAGTTTCACTTTTGAAGCTGCCAAAAACGGACTCCTACAAACACTAAACAGCCGGGATATTCCCATGGTATTTCTCTTGGGTGATCCAGGCGTAGGAAAGAGTTATCTCTTACAATTTGTGATCGAAAAAGCCACGCGTATCAAAATCGCCAAGTTTTTTCCAAACCCGCACTTCAATGAAAGAGAACTCCTTGAGACGCTCTTAAGAACCACAGGTGAAGAAGTACAACACAACACACAATCTATCCATGACCTCATAGAAAGCCTCAAAAAACATTACCAAAACTTAGAATACACTGTGTTTATAGATGAAGCGCAGTTGATGAGTGAAAAACAACTCGAGTTTATCCGTGTGTTAGGAGATATGAAACTCTTTCAGTTTGTCCTCTCCATGCACAAAAACGAGGGGCATTATATCTTGGCTAAACCCCACTTCAAGTCACGCAATGCCAAAACCATCACTTTGGAAAACATCACCAAAGAAGAGCTCACACACTACCTACAAAACCGACTCCTTGCACACAACCTTTCAGAGGTCGCTACACAATTTAACGAAAAAGAAGCGCAGTTTATACATAAACACTCCAAAGGAAACTTTCGTAGTAGTAAAAAAATGATGCGTGCAGTATGTGAAATCATCGAATTGGCAAAACGCGGAAACTTAGAAAAATATACAAAAGTCAATGAAGCCACACTCACCATGGCTGCCATCGATGTAGGAGCAATACATGTTAAATAATGACTTAAAAGTGCTCGTAGAAAAATATACCAGCTACAAAAATAAACAACAATCTTTGCTATTTCTCAAAGGTGCTTTAGCCGCACTAATAGCGCTTGCACTGGTCATTTTTGGACGACAATTTTTTAATGATGATGCAGAAAAAACGACGCCTACAAAAATAGAAAAAAATCTCCAAGAACCCCAGATAGAAGAGAAGCAAGTCATAAACGATACAAGTGAAAGCAACACCACTATCATGATAGAAAATACCCTGCATCAAAAATCAGAAGAAGAGAAGCGTCCAAAGAGTGAAGTCACAAAAAAAGCTAGCAAAAGCAATGTAGACTCTCTTAAAGTGACAACAGAGGGATCAAGCTTAGAAGAACTTATCAAAAATCAAAAGAAGAAAAAAAGCTACTCCGCTACGATTTCTATCGCCAACTACCATTATAGCCGTAGAGAGTACAAGGACGCTATAACATGGGCGATAGAAGCGAGCAAGATGGACAAGTCCAAAGCGCGTCCATGGCTCATCTATGCAAACAGTAAACTCTCTGAAGGAAAAATAGATATCGCTAAAAAAGCACTCAATATCTATCTCAAAAACTATCAATCAAAAGAAGCACAAGCCCTACTTAAAAAACTAAACGCCATCTAAAAAAGGAGCCTCCATGAAAGCGGTCACTATCACCGAAGCGATTGAGGCTATCCACCTTCATACCCAAGCACTCAAAAGTGAAATCCTTCCTCTCGAATCTAGCTTGGGTCGCATCAGCGCACAAACCTACAAAGCACGTCTCCCACTTCCAAACTTCAACAACTCTGCCATGGATGGATTTGGGCTGTGTGGAGAGAGTGACACCTATCAAATCATAGGCAAGGTTCTAGCCGGAGAGTCACAGCACTACACGCTCAAAGAGGGAGAGTGCATCGCTATCATGACAGGAGCCAAAGTCCCTCAAAGTGTCCAACGCATCATTCCACAAGAGCATACACAAGTCAGCCAAACAGAGATCAAGATAGAACGCCCTGTTAACATAGATGCAAATATACGAAAAAAAGGTGAAGATATCAATATCGGTGAAGTGATACTCGAAAAATCAGAGAAAATCACCTCTTCCCATATCGCCTTACTTGCCAGTCAAGGTATCACGCATCTAGAAGTATTTCGAAAACCTAGAGTTGCTGTTTTTGCTAGTGGACATGAACTCAAACTGCATTATGAAACACTTCAAGAATCACAAATCTACAACTCAAATACCCCCTATCTTTTAGCAAGAAGTCAAGAATGGGGATGTGAAAGCATCTTCATAGGAAAAGCTGAAGACAGCATAGAGGCGATACAAGAGTGCATCCACAATGCACTAGAATATGACTTTATCGTTACAAGTGGTGGTGTTAGTGTCGGGGAAGCTGACTTCACTAAAGAAGCATTTGCCACTTTGGGCTGTGAAAATATCTTTTCCAAAGTGCAGATAAAGCCCGGAAAACCTACTACTTTTGGGAAAATTGGCAACACACTTATCTTGAATCTACCAGGAAATCCTCTAGCCAGTACACTCAACTTTGAGATATTGGGCAAGTTGCTCATCATGAAGATGCGTGGTTCAAGCGATATCCATCATGGATTTATCAACAGTAAAATCTCTCAATCATTCACACTCAATCGCCCTACGGATACTGTTTTACCGGGGTATTTTGATGGTCAGTCATTTACGCCTGCGCATAAGTTTGCACCTGGCAATGTCAATGTCCTCAACCACTGCAACGGGATGATTATCATCGATAAAACAACAAAAGAACTAAAAGAAAATGATTTGGTAAAATTTCTACCGATAAATTGGGAGTTTTTAAAAAAGGATTTTGTGAAGTTTACTTCATAATTAACAAAGGGGCAAATAACCCTCTTTGTTAATCTGTTATATGACTACTTAAGTGTAGAGATATATGCTGCTACTGCTGCGATATCTGCGTCAGAGTAAGAAGCTACTTGACCTTTCATCACACCTTTCATCGCACCACCATAAGAACCATCTTTGTATCCTTTGAGTGCTTCTTCTGTTTTAGCTGCATCCCATCCAGCGATAACTTGACTTGCACCCAATGCTTTTTTCTCAGCATTTGCGCCATGACAAGCAACACACTTTGTATACTTTGCTTTTCCATCTACATCACCAGCTGAAGCAGTTACTTTTTCTACTGCTGCATCTTTTGCATCGCCAGCTGCATGTGCTGTCGCTGCTGCTGCACCAGTTGATGCCGCTGCTGCGCCTGCTGCTGTATCTTTTGCTGCGTCAACTGCGCCACTTGCTGCATCTTTTGCACCATGTGCAACATCCGCTGCTTTATCAACAGCATGACTTGCGCCATCTTTGACTGCATCAACTGCACCTGCTGCTGAATCTTTAGCAGCATCTACTGCTGAAGAAGCACCATCTTTTACTGCGTCAACTGCACCACTTGCTGCGTCTTTTGCACCTTCAACTGCTGAAGAAGCGGCATCTTTTGCTGCATCAACTGCACCATTTGCTACATCTTTCGCTGCATCTTTTGCACTTTCAACTGCACCACTTGCTGCGTCTTTAACACTGTCTACTACACTTCCACCGTCCTTGTCACCACACCCGATTAAAAATGCTGTAACTACCAATGAATATAAAAATGATTTTTTCATTATATGTTTCTCCAATTTTTTATTTTACACGCGTATTTTACATCTTAATGATTAAAATAAGCTGTGTTTTTCCTAGCAATATTTATATGTACAACTATCTTAAGTTTTATACCACTATCTATCAAATCCAATCACACATGCCTTTGTGCCTTTGGACTTTCCTTTGTATGTTTGTATCTTACAAAACTTACTGTTCTTTTTTCTTCCCATATCGGCACAAGTGATGTCGTTGTTTTTCACTTGAATATCTATTTTTTTCAAGCCCTTTTTTTGCAAACTTCTTTTGAAACTTGCAGACTTACATACTTTTGTAGGTACATTACTCATGATTAACACATATTTACTCTTGGTTTTAGCTTGTGATGATGTCGTGCTTTCACTTTGCAATGTCACATCCAATGTCTCTCTACCCATCATACGCCTTCCATTGATAGCGATATGTGATTTGTCTTTATTTAAGAACATAAATGCCGCACGCTCTTTTTTGCCACTTTGCTCTGTAAACTCGATAATATGCCCATCGATACGATACCAACCACCCTTTTTGCTACTTGAATGCCCTCCACCAACAACACCACCCGTATACGCAATATCATTGGCATAGCCCTGCCCTGCTGAAACAAAACCTGTTGAATTAAGCGCATATCTGCCATCTTTTTTAAAACAATACGAACGAGATGATCCCACGGTATAACCACTTCCCATGCCATCAGAAGAGACCAATCGTCCATAACATGCGTTCAGTTTTTGATTTGTGCCACCTGCTGTGGTTGTAAAGTTCATCACTGTTGTTTCAAACTCTTTATCGTTATGGTCTTTTAACAATATCTCATCTTTGGCATTGACGCGCCATTGGCCCCAAGACTTTGGTTTTTTGCGCTTAGAGTAAGCCACCCCTTTACCGATACTAAAAATCCCCGACAAATCTTCTGTATATGTACCATCTTTGAAAAGTGCAATGATATTTTCTTTCAAGCCATATTGCCCTGTTGCTTGTATACCGTATATCCCTATGCTTCGTATCTCTTTAAATCCGTTAGGGAGTGAAGACAGACCACTAGCATTTTCAGAAAGTTTATCATCATCCTTAAACGAAGCTTCTCCCCCACAACCAACTATCACCAAAAACACCAAAGACAAATAAAACAATTTTTGCATCATAACTTCCTTTTTTAAACCTAAATATACTCAAATAGTCTTATTTTGGGTTTGGATTCGTAAATATCTCGTTTTTCAGTAACTTTTTCCACATATCTTTATCACTCCACTCATCCATCACTTGCTGTGAAAAAACGATATCGTTAAGTTCTATCTTCCCCATCAACTCTGAAAACGCATCTTCACGAAACCCTTGTGCATATCCCGTCTCTGTCTCATGCACGATAACACTATGCACAGAAACATTTTTCTCACCATTGACCATCTTTGTCTGCTTGATGATTT
>JAUTBZ010168038.1:0-10522 GCA_032361785.1 Lepetodrilus galriftensis | reverse complement strand
AAACTGGGTCGTGCATTTAGTAAAGGTAGCCGTGCCTACAAAGAGCGTGGAGACATTAGCCGAGCCCAAGAGGCACTCGAAGATATTCATGAAGAGATAGAGCTATTAGCAGAAGAGTTAGAGGGAAAAATTGATGAATTGGCACTTAAATATGATGTTGATGATGTCACCATTCAGGAGTCACCAATGAAGCCTAAAAAGAGTGACATTCATATAGAGGAGCTGGCTATTGTGTGGATGGTTTAAAGATAAGAGGATAAGATATTAAATAAATATTAAAATAGGACTATTTATGAAGCTTCATCTACCACTAATTACACTCTCTCTGCTACTTTTTACAGCTTGTGGTGGAGGCTCTTCAAAAAGCTATCCAGACCAAGCTTTGGTCTGTCAAACAGATAGCACCTCTACCCTATTTCAGAAACAGAAAAACAATAACTTTCAGGTTATTGATCCAAGCGATGAACCCAATATCTTAGTGGCAAACCAAAAGAGTACTTCTGCCTTTAACAAACAGGGTATCTACAAGCTTTTTCAAACTGAGTATTACTGGGCAGATAAGACTCCCGATGATTTTGACTACAACAGTTATGAGACTCCTCAATCACTTATTCATCAACTGCGAAATGTTAAAGATAGATGGAGTTCAGCTATAAGTAAAGAACGTTATGCCAATCTTATCTCCCAAAAAGCTGGTGGTTTTGGATTACGATGTCAAGATGTTGTGACAGGGTGTCTGATTACCTATGTGGTGCTTGATTCTCCTGTTGATAAGGTGGGTCTAAAACGGGGAGACATTATTACTAAAATAGATGATAAAAATGCTACCTATGCTCTCATTTATAGCAAAGGAAAAGAGTTAGAGAAGTTGGTTAACTTTAGTATCATAAGAAAAAATAGCAATGAGACCTGTAGTGGTAGTGTTACCCCACGAGACTACACCTTTAAGGTAGCCAAAGGCTTAACTGTAGAGACCCCAGAACATGAAAAGGTGGGTTACTTAAGACTTGATTCTTTTATGGGTGCAGAGAACATTGTGGCTCAAATAGATACTGCCTTTAATCACTTTAAAAAAGAGCAGATTAAAAAGCTGGTAATTGACCTGCGTTACAATGGTGGTGGGTCGGTTACAGTTGCCTCTAAACTACTCGATAAACTGACTACTAGCCATACCAATAAGGAGCAGTGTACCCTAGCTTGGAATGATGACTACAGTAAAAACAATACCACCTACCGTTTTGTTAAAGATAGTAACTCTTTAAATCTCAAACAAATTCTCTTCTTAACCACTCAAAATTCAGCCTCAGCGAGTGAACTGGTCATCTCTGCTATGAAACCCTACCTTAATGAAGATGTGGTCATAGTGGGTGACAGAACCCACGGTAAACCTGTAGGAATGAGTAACAGAAATGATACAAACTACTACTACTTTCTCATCAACTTCGTAGTGAAAAACTCAACAGGTTTCTATGACTATTTTAACGGTCTACCTGTAACTAATGGCTGTGATATACATGATGACCCCTACCACGAAATGGGTGACCCAAAAGAGTCGATGTTAAAGGCTGCGTTGCGTTATGTTGATACGGGGAGTTGTAAGTAGGGGCGACCTCCGTGTCTGCCCTTTTTTGGCATAAATAAACATTGATTTCCCAAAAAAATCATAAAAAATATCATTAAATTTTCAATGTTTTAACATCACAAGCACGGGTCGGCACAGAGGCACGACCCCTACGTGTTGTATAGATTAAACAATCACTTTTTTCTTTTAAATTTTCTAACAAATTTCATTGTCTCTGGATTACTAATATCATAAACATAAGTATATTTTGGGTCATTACCAAGGTAACTAACATCATACTGAAGTTGATGACGCTCTGCAACACCCCTTGTGCTGGCTATATTGGCATTATCTCTACTCTGATACGCTTTAAATATTGGCTTACCATGATAATAGAAATAGAGATACCCATCTATAGCTGAATGAGATACCTTGTATATCTCTATATAGGGTGTATCTTTTATATTGTGTACAGAGAGAGAGAACTTAGCCCCACCCTCTATAACCTGAAGAAGATTTTCATGGGTATCTAATCGGTAGATGACCTCTGTATTATCATCATTTTTCTCACCCTGATAGTAGTAAGTCCCCTCTTCTCCTGATTCATCAGAACAGACAATATCTGCAACATATTCACTTTTCTTCTTTTCACAGAGATGCAATATATCTTTAGTTATACGCTCTTTTTCATTAACATCATCAATGGTATAAGGTTTAAATACCTCTAACGCTTCACTGCTTAACTCTATATCGGTAATCAGACCTGAACCCTGAACTTTAAAGGCATTTACCTCTAACAACTCATTATCTGGTTCATACTTTTTCAAATCTGCTTTTAAGTCACGTTCGATTGAGGATATAGAGTTTGTTCTATGCTCCAAAGCCAATCCTACATGAATATATTTTTTCTTATAGAGTCCCTTATTGTAGTTTTTATAATCATAGATAAACGTTCGCTTACCCTTTGCTGTCTTAACATAGACAGAGACTTTAAACTTTTCACTAAAATCCATTGTCCATTTTAGAGTAGACTCACTATTATTTTTCCAAGCTTTTTCACCTTTTTTAGCACCAATCATGTAGGAATTTCGTCTACCATCTCCAGTGAATTTAATGTAATTTTTTCCATATTTGGAAAGTGTCTCTATGGTTGCCCCTGCTGGTTTGTTATCATAAATCACCCAGTTATCGGTTCCATTCTCTCCTGTCTCGTAAACCGTTGCAAACAAAAAGTTTGCACTAACTATTAAAATAGATAAATATTTTAAGTACTGCATTGCATCTCCTATTTTTTTATTTTAATTTTTTTAACAAACTTCATCTCTTCTGGATTGCTAATATCATAAACATAAGTCTCTTGCGGGTCTCCACTTAACTCACCATCATAAGTAAAGAGGTCATACAAAAGCTGTTTGCCATCATCAGAACCCCTTATATTAGATACCTCAATGCTAAAAGCACCGCTAGACTCAGAAAATACCTCTTGACCTTTATAGTAGAGATAGTCATGCCCTCTTGCTGTGTAGTCTGTATCTGATACAGAGATATAGGGTGTATTTTTTATTGTATATATGCCTTGAATATCATAAAACTCTTTTGGTTTACAAATAACCTTTACACTACTTTTTTTGGTATCTATTCTATAAACTTTATTCTCATAGGAAGAGTCTTTTGCCTCCAAATAATAGATAATATTCTCCTCTCCTGACTCTTCAGAACAGATGACCCTCGAACCAGAATCTTCTAATGAACAGAGATATCTTGCTTGATTCAACGCCTCTCTCTTATCGGTTTCTAACTCATTATTTAGCTCAATATCTACTTCTGATTCACTGGTCAACTCAATATCACGAATCATCCCTGAACCTTGCACCTTTAAGGCATCGACTTCTAATAATCTATTATCTGGCTCATATTTGGCTAAATCTGCTTCTAAGTCTCGAACAATACTCTGCCAACCCTTTTTACCTTTTAAATCTAAGCCTATACGAATATATCTCTTTTTATAGAGTCCTTTACTTCGATTTTTATAATCATAAATGAAGACTCGTTTACCTTTTTTAGTCTTAGCATAAACAGAAACTTTAAACTTTTCACTAAAATTCATTTTCCATTTTAGGGTAAATTCTGTTCTATTTTTCCAAGCACCATCACCTTTTTTAGCACCAATCATATAGGCATTTCGTCGCCCATCTCCTGTAAATCGAATAAGACCTATTCTATTGCCTTGTTCATCAGCAGAGAGTGTACTCTCTACGGTTGCACCTGCTGGTTTGTTGTCATAAACAACCCAATTAGCAGTTCCTCTCTCTCCTGTCTCATAAACCGTTGCAAACAAAAAGTTTGCACTTAATGCTAAAATAGATAAATATTTTAAATAACTCATTACTTCTCCTACTTTTTTATTTTAATTTTTTTAATATACTTCATCTTTTCAGGATTACTAATATCATAAACCATGGTATATTTTGGATTACTATTGGGGTCACCAATATCATAAAGAAGTTGACTCTTATTTGAAGAGGCTCTTATATTGCTTATACTGTAAGGATTATCTCGACTTTGATATGCTTTGAATATCTGTTTTTCTTTATAATAGAAACCAAGATATCCCTCTGGTGCACCACCATGCATTATCTCTATATAGGGTGTATCTTTTATATTGTGTACAGAGAGAGAGAACTTAGCCCCACCCTCTATAACCTGAAGAAGATTTTCATGGGTATCTAATCGGTAGATGACCTCTGTATTATCATCATTTTTCTCACCCTGATAGTAGTAAGTCCCCTCTTCTCCTGATTCATCAGAACAGACAATATCTGCAACATATTCACTTTTCTTCTTTTCACAGAGATGCAATATATCTTTAGTTATACGCTCTTTTTCATTAACATCATCAATGGTATAAGGTTTAAATACCTCTAACGCTTCACTGCTTAACTCTATATCGGTAATCAGACCTGAACCCTGAACTTTAAAGGCATTTACCTCTAACAACTCATTATCTGGTTCATACTTTTTCAAATCTGCTTTTAAGTCACGTTCGATTGTGGACATAGAGTTTATTCTATGCTCCAAAGCCAATCCTACATGAATGTATTTTTTCTTATAGAGTCCCTTATTGTAGTTTTTATAATCATAGATAAACGTTCGCTTACCTTTTGCTGTCTTAACATAGACAGAGACTTTAAACTTTCCACGAAAATCCATTGTCCACTTTAGAGTAAACTCACTACTATTTTTCCAAGCTCTCTCACCTTTTTTAGCACCAATCATGTAAGAGTTTCTTCGACCATCTCCACTAAATTTAATAAAATTTTTTCCATATTTAGGAGAGAGTTCTATGGTTGCTCCTGCTGGTTTATTGTCATAAACAACCCAGTTATCGGTTCCATTCTCTCCACTCTCATAAACGGTTGCAAACAAAAAGTTTGCACTAACTATTAAAATAGATAAATATTTTAAGTACTGCATTGCGTCTCCTATATTTTTATTTGTTACTTTTTATTATATTATATTGTAAATAATAGAGAGGTAAAGTCTATTACTTTGTTCAGACCAACCCAAAATCAACCACCCTTATGCTATAATTCACCCAATAGATGTGAACAGATTTCACAACCCCCATATAAAGAAAACAGAATGCGACTCAACAAATATATTTCTCACAACTCCAAGTACTCACGGCGTGAGGCTGATGCCCTTATTGAGGCTGGTGAAGTAAGTGTCAACAAGATAAAAATAGATAACTTCGGCTACGATGTTAAAGAGGGAGATCAAGTATCAGTACGGGGTCTTCATGTCACAGAGAAGACCGAACTTACTATGATTGTCTTTAACAAACCCAAAGGGACACTCGTTACCCAAAAAGATGACCGTGGACGAACCACCATTTTTCACAAACTCCCTGGGAAATTTAGACACTTTATCCCCATAGGACGACTTGACTTCGCTTCGGAGGGATTACTGCTCTTAACCGACTCTCCAACCGTTGCTAACGTAATGATGAAAAGTGGACTCGACAGAACCTACAACATCAAGATAGACAAACCATTCAGCCCTGAGATGGAAGAGGCGATGCGTGAAGGTCTCATACTTGATGATGCCCGAGCTGGTGGTCATGAGAAGAGTAAGATTTACGGCATGGAGTTTGCACCCTTTGTTCATTATGAAATCCGAGGGGTTACAGCAAACTTTACCAAATTACGGGTCACCATTGCCGAAGGTCAAAACCGAGAGTTACGCCGTTTCTTTGGACACTTTGAAGCCAATGTACTTGACCTTAAACGGGTGGAGTTTGGTGGAATCCAACTCAACAACCTGCCAACAGGAAAAACCCGTTTCTTTACGCGACGGGAGTATGATGACATTCATAAGTATCTAAAAATGGTACGACAGATGGAAGCCCAAGAGAAGAAAGAGGAAGAGGACAGAGTGCGTGCTGAACGTCAACGAGAAAAACGAAAAAATCAGACCGAAGACCAAGCACGGCGAGAAGCCTCTGCTGAGAAAAAACGTCTTAAAGAGATTAACCAGAGAAACTCCAACCGAAACAACCCCAATAAGAAGAACAAGAAGTTCTAATGGCTCTGGCACTTAAGTATCGACCGACGACACTCGATGAGATTATTGGTCAAGAGCATCTGTTAGGAGAGGGGCAAGTGTTACGCACCCTCATCGAAAAACGAAAACTGCTTCACTCTTTTTTTTATGGCCCTCCAGGGTGTGGCAAGACCACTTTGGCACGGGTCATTGCCAAGGTACTCCAAGCTCCCTTTTATGAACTGAATGCCACCACCCTAAAGGTGGAAGAGTTACGAAAAATCTTTAAAACCTACAGCAATGCCTTAGAGAAACCCCTCATTTTTATAGATGAAGTGCATCGACTCTCTAAAAACCAACAGGAGGTACTGCTCCCCTTTATGGAGAACAACGCTGCCATTATCATAGGTGCCTCTACTGAGAACCCCTACTACTCACTCACAGCTGCCATGCGTTCACGTTCTCACCTCTTTGAACTAAAGGGTGTGAATAACTTGGCACTAGGTGAACAACTCAACAAGATAATAGAGCAAGAAGTTATTCACATCTCTGAGGATGCCAAAGCATTTTTGGTGAGTTCCTCTTCGGGTGATGTGCGAGCCATGCTCAACCTGTTAGAGTCTGCGATGGTCTTGGGCAGTGAGGTTTCATTAGAAGAGCTTAAATCCATTCGTCCCTATGCTCTACAAGCAGGAAGCTCAGAAGCCGATTCACACTACGACTTAGCCTCTGCCATGATAAAGTCGATACGAGGTTCTGATGTCGATGCCAGCATCTACTACTTGGCTCGTTTAATTAACGGTGGTGAACCTGCTGAGTTTATCGCTCGACGCTTAGCCATACTCGCAAGTGAAGATATTGGTAATGCCAACCCTCATGCACTCAACTTGGCTTCCTCCACCCTGAACATCGTCAAGATGATAGGTTATCCTGAAGCACGCATAACACTTTCACAGCTGGTTATCTACCTTGCCTCTTCTCCCAAGTCAAACCGTGCTTATTTAGCGATTAATCAGGCACTAAAAGCGATACAAGAGGGAGAGATTCACCCCATACCTGCCAACATAAAGCATGATAAAGTTAACTACTTGTACCCTCATAATTATGGAGGATGGGTTAAGCAAAACTATATGAGTAAAAATATAAGGTTTTATGAGAGTTCTAAAGTGGGATTTGAGAAGACCTTGGATGAGTGGTTAGGGAAAATAAAGAGTATAAAATAAACTTTTATTTTAGTTAAAAGCTGGAATCCACCCTAAGGTTAAATAGTCATAAACTACATATAAAGATTTATCATGACACAAACTCATTAGTATAAATAAGCTTGTTGCCATTTTTTCTAATAATTCTCTCTTCTTTTCAAAAAAGTACTTAATCAAATTTTTATTTTTAACGTAATTACTTAACAAACCTAATACCTTATTTTAAATAATTCCCTTCTCTAAGTCTAAAAAAGACTTTCCCTCTAGATAACATCCAAATTAATTAATATATTATCATATTTTATAGATAATTTTAATTATTTTTATTATTCTTTATTTAAAAAGAATAAAATATATTAACATTCGTTTGTGACAACTTTGTGTGTTTATAGGAGAATAGTAGTAAAAATAGATATTTTAAAGATTTTTAATGAAGATATATAAAAAAACAGTTATAAAATATTTTTTTATATTTTATAAACTAGAGGCTTTAATTGAGAAAAGAGTAAACACTTAGCAACATAAAATACAAAATAGATCTAGTTAGATATCAAATATGATAAAAGATTGAGTATACTATAAAGAAAATCGTATAAAAAATAAATTATAACAAAGTAAGCAAATGAAACAACATCTATTATCATTTTTTTCTAAAGGTCATACACGAACTATATTAGCAAAAAAAAATATTATTATCTCTTTACTTGTAAAAATGATTTCTATGATAATAGTCTTTTCAATGGTTTCCTTATCCATTAAATATCTAGGAAAAGAAGCTTATGGACTATGGGTACTTCTTTCTGGTATATTGATTTGGACAACACTTTTTGACTTTGGGTTAACCAATGGATTAAGAAACAAACTAACAGAGTCTCTAGCAACTAAAACAAAAAAAGATTATCATCAAAAAATAATCTCCACAACTTATGCTATTATGTTTGGAATAGCCATCTTTAGCTATATTGCTATTGGATTAATTATATACTTGGTTGACTGGACATCCCTTCTTCATATAAAAAATTTCACTAATAGCGAAATTCAAATACTATTACTTATTATTTTTTTTGCATTTTCGATTAATCTTTTTCTAAAGCCTATAGAAGCTATTCTTAATGCCCTTCAATGGCCATCGATTATATCTTTCATATTACTTATTGGATCTTTTTTTTCTCTACTGTCTCTATTTATACTTATGAATTTAAACGTAGAAAATAAACTCTTATACTATACGCTAATGGTTGTACTCTCACCAGTTATAACATTAGCCATAAGTACATTAGTACTCTTTAGTAAAAGATTAAAAAAGTTTAAACCTCATTTTAAAAATATTGATTTTAAAGTGAGTAAGGATATTAGTTCACTAGGATCTTCATTTTTAATCATTCAATTAGCAGCACTCATCATTGCTCAAACAGACACTATTATTATTGCTGTTTTATTTGGAACAGAAAGTGTCACAGACTATAATATAGTCTTACGATACTTTAGTCTGTTTATTGTTTTATTTATGATTATACTTTCACCTTTTTGGAGTGCTTTTACTGATGCTTATGTAAAAAAAGATTTTATATGGATTCAAAACTCTATAAAAAAATTACTTATCTCCTTTTTTCTTATCTCAACAATTGTTATTACCTCTATTTTTTATGCTAATGATATATATAAGATATGGATTAATCAAAGTATTGAAATACCATTTTCATTATCTATCAGTATGGGCATATACGTCATAATCTATGGTTTTTCCAATATCTTTATAAACTTTGTTAATGGTATTGGATATATTAAATTACAAGTGTATACAGGGACATTAATGGCATTGCTTAATATTCCCCTCTCTTATCTTTTTGCTATTGTATTTAATTATGGTGTAACAGGAGTTATTATTTCGACCATTATCTGTACAGTTATTCCAGGAATTTTTTCCCTTATTCAATATCGAAAGATAATGTCCAACAATGCAACAGGTATATGGATTAAGTAAAGTAACTAAAAACTTTGACTGGATAAAAGACTCCATCATGCAATAATATAAAATAGATTATATTGAATTATATTTAATCATGTTTTAAATTAAATATAATCTATTAACTTAAAAATAAAAAAATAGAAAAAAATAAACAATTTACAAAAAAAAACTCTTTCTTATAATAAATATTTCTATCTACATAAAACTTCAGATAAAATATAATATATTTACTAATTTTAAAAAAAGATATAATATGAAGAAAAAAACAATTATCATCACTCCTGTCTATAGAGAAGACATTAGTAATAATGAGTTATTAAGTATTAAATCAACACAGAGATATTTATCTGACTATGAAAGAGTTATTATTGCACCAAAAAAATTTGCTACCAATAGTAATTTTGTAGTAAAATGGAACCTTTATGGCTACAAAATAGCATTCTTTGATAATAAATACTTTAAAAATACAGATAGCTATAACAAGTTGATGCTCAGTCCTATTTTTTATAGAAGTTTTAACAACTATCAATATATGCTTATTGTTCAACTTGATGTACTTATTTTCTCTAACTCACTACACAATTGGCTAGAAAAAGAGATTGATTATATAGGTGCACCATGGGTAGTTAAAGACCATAGTGGTATACATTTTGAGCATGCAGGAAATGGAGGATTATCATTAAGGAAAATTGATACATTTATAAAGGTACTAGAGTCAAAAAAACTCTTTAAAAAACCCGAGTATATGCAGCCACTTTCATGTAGACTAGAGATAAAATATATTTTATTACTAAAAGTTTTATTAAAAATAAAATATTTAAATTTACAAGCTTCAATTTTTAGATTTTTTTACAAAGGCAATGAGGATTACTTTTGGACATTTTTTGCCCCATTCTTTTTAGAAAAATTTAATATAGCCAATACAGAGGAGTCTGTTGCATTTTCATTCGAACGTTATCCTGAATTCTGTTTTAAACAGAATAATTTTTCTTTTCCTTTTGGAGTACATGCTTGGGAAAAATATAATCCAAACTTTTGGAGAAAACATAAGTCAAGCCTATTTCTTCAAGAAAAAGAGAGTATACCTGAAGCATATAATACGACCAAACCTTATGAAAAAAGTTCAAAGTAAAAAAGCTATTTAGAGTCATACTCCAAATAGCCTCATATTTACTTAGCGTTCTTTTTATCTCTTGCTGCTCTCTTACGAACAACAGGATCAAGAGATTTTTTTCTAATTCTAACTGA
>JAUTBZ010168027.1:0-10523 GCA_032361785.1 Lepetodrilus galriftensis | reverse complement strand
CAAATAAATGCGGCTAGAAGTGAAGCCAGAATGTGTGGAGAAGTACCCTACCCTGCAGTGCCAGCGCTAACGTGGAGTGATGAGCTTTATAAAGCAGCTTATGAACACAGCCAAGACATGGGCAATAGCAATACTTTCTCACATGATGGCACAGGTACAGAGTCAGATTGGACTGGGTTTGCGTTTGATCCTTCAAGAGCAAGTAATGCGGGTGAGCGTATTTCAAGCAATGGATATGTATGGAATTCCTACGCTGAAAATATAGCAGCAGGTAATGAAACAGCTGAAGCATCTACTACCCAGTTACTAGCAAGCCCTGGTCATTGTGCCAATATCATGAGTGAAAGTGTGACTGAGTTTGGCATGGCTGGATTCACTAAAGCTGATACAGAATACACACATTACTGGACACAAAACTTTGGCAGAAGCGGCGAAGTCGCAGCTCTAAATAGTGCCGTATCAGGACGTGTAACCACGGCAGCAGGTACTGAAGTTCCAGCGGTAACAGTTGCGGTAGTACAGAATGGCATTCTATTAAATCAGCAAGCGATCACGGGTGATAATGGTCAGTTTAATCTTAGCGTAATAGCCGATTCTGATTATACCTTGACCTTTACAGCAGCAGGTTATGCCAATCAGGTTCAGCCTATAAAGGCAGCACTTGTTGGAGACACGCTTAACCTTGATATCAGCATGATTGCACAAGGTACTGTACGGACAATTGATGGTGAAGAATATCAACAATATGGTAACGATGGTGCGGGTATATTTATTGAGGAAGCACTCTTTATTGATTCACAAGGAAACCGTATCAGACAGCAAGATGGTATTAATTTAACCATCACACCTGTTGATATTTCTTCTCCTGCAGGACTTGCCGCTTTCCCTGGCGACTTCTCAGGTGTAGCTGAAGGACAAGACAACCCTGCTCCAATTATGAGTTATGGCACGGTTGAATATCAGTTTACCTTAGCCAGTACAGGTGAAGTTGTGCAATTAGCAGCAGATTCACCAGTAAAACCTTATATTTACATTCCTCTCTATACTAACGTTCATCAGAATGGAACACCTATTAGGGAAGATGACACCATTCCATTATGGTCATTGAATGAGAAAACAGGTATTTGGACGCAAGAAGGTACTGGGACCGTTGAAATATCAGATGAGTCTCCAACAGGTTTTGTACTTCGTGCTCGTGTCTCACATTTCACTTGGTGGAATGCTGATGCACTCATGAATCCTGCTAGTGCCATTGTTACCGTTAATGCGCCTCAGGCTGGAACTGCGCTTATCAAAATTCGTACTACAGGCAACACTGGAGGATGGCGTTCAAATGCTGTTGATACGGTTATAGCTGTAGGTAGTTCAACAAATGCCTTACCTATTCCAAGCAACGGTCAAGTATGCTTCTGGGCTGACATTAACTTCTCAGATGGTAGCCATGCAACCACAGCAGAAAACTGTGCTTTAGCAGAAGCGGGATCTACGATAAATATTAGTCTTGAAGTATTAAATGGTCCGCTAAGTTTAAACACCAGCGCTACGACACTTACAGGCTATGTTAATCAAGTGTCTACACCTATCAGAATCCAGCCAAGCACCATTGAATCAACGGTAAACTACTCTATTAAATCAGGTGTGCTACCAGCAGGGGTAACATTAAACCGAGTTAATAGCACAACTGCCAATATCATTGGCGCCCCCACAGAGAAAGGTACATTTAACTTTGTTGTAGAAGGTGTTGATGCTGATGGTAATACAGCAACTACTGCAATTAGCTATACCGTAAATGGTCTTCAAGCGCCGCACTTAGTGCCTGGTCGTATTAGTAGAGAAGGTGAATTCCAGCCGTATGATGATGGTTATGATAAATTCCAAATTTATGTTTTTGATCACAGCCTTGAAACATCAGTGAATAATGACTTATACAAAGCAAATACAGGCGGAGCAATAACTCATTGGGAAGTTAACTTCCAAAGTGCTTATGTAGACCAAGTCGAGCTTTTTGAGAGAGGAGAAATAGACTCATATGACTATATCAAGGTTTCCGATATTCCAGCGTCAGAATTTAATATCTCTATCAACTCCGTAACGGGCTTGCTAACAATCACTTGGCCAAATAGCTATTTAGATTCAGAAACTCGCAGAATAATACAATTATTCTTAACCTTAACGGTTTCAAATAGCCAAGGAACATCAACAATAACCCTGTATCCATCTAAACAAAATGACGGGATTATTATTGATCATACAGGTGGTCCAGGAAGCTGTGACCCAAATAGAACTGCCGAAGACATTGAGAACGAAATAATGAATCTCGAAGCAGAAGGAGGCGGAATTGAGCAAGAATTGTATAGTCTAGAAGCAGGTGGTGTAACGGAAGCTGAAGCACCAAGAGTTGCTGAGATAAAACAAAGAATTCCTGTGATTCAACAGGAAATTGCTGACTTAGAAGCCTGTTTAGATGGCGGAAGACCGGGTTACTGTGATCCAAATAGACCCCGAGGATCTATAATAGGCGAACTCTCAAGCCTAGATAGACGGAGAAGTGCTCTACTCAATGAAAAAAGAGGTCTTCGAGGTAGAGATGATTTAGAAAGTCTCCTACGCATTGAAGAAATAGACGGAGAACTGGCGGGAATATCTCAAGAAATGTCTCAACTGGAAACATGTTTGGTTGGCGCTCCTTCAAGACCTCAGTAAAGCAACAGGTCATTAAAAAGCAGGACTCTAAGTCCTGCTTTTTTTTGCCTATAATATTTTAAAGTCCTTGAATATACTGCGCATTAGTTGCCTGATTCACCATTTCTTTAATCTGCTGAGAAGCATCATCAGAATCACTATTTCTCAGTAAAGATTCAAAATATTGAATCAGCTGCACTTTATCCAAGGCTGCTTTAGACCCCGCACCAATATCAGTCAAATCAATAAAAAACTCATCAAATAAATCAGATAAGTCCTTCACAATATCAATATTTAGAAACTGCTCATCATTATAAATACTCGGATAGCCCCCTCTTTGCTTATCTATCGCAAAGGACACGCCTTTTTTATTAGTGATAGTGGTCGCTTTTTTACACTTGAGCATACAACCATCATCAATACTGGGTTTATTACAACCCACCGTTTGCTGGAAGAAGCACTGCCTGCTCACCATCATCAAAATGGGATGATAGATACTGTAAAGCAATTTGAAATTCTCAGGACGTTTAATCTTTCTAATCTGCAGTCGATTAATTTCATTTGAAATAAACGCACCCGCACAATTAAGTTCTTCCTTCAAAGTTCTCAGCGCATAGGAATTGGTGGTATTCAAAAAAGGACCAGCAATCCATTCAATGCCCATTTCATAGGCTTTATAAGCAATACCCGTATTATTACTGACAATTTGTTTTGGCTGCACCTGTTGTAAAATCTTTACAGCCTCATGGTAATCCTTACCTATTAAGACAGCAGGAAACCAAGGAATTAGGCGCGGATGATTATTCAATAACTCGATATATTTAGATGAATTTTTTTGATAACTTTCTGGCAACTTGAAGTAAATATCAGCATCCGTGTCATCCAATAAATGGAAATCTTTTTCATCACTAATTAATAAAGACAATGCAGGTCTAGAGATCTGTGGCGGGTAATGCGCTAGTTTTGGGACATCAACATGAGCAACTACCTCATTTGAATCATTCAAGATATAAGCCACCTTATTTTTAAGCTGGGTAAGCGCTTTGAAAGGCAAGAATAATTCAGCATCAAGATTGGAGAAATCAAAGGTTTCAATCACAACGCCAGAATTTACATTGCGAAAACGCTTGGTAATTTCCTCTAAATCAAGCGAATACTTTTCGACACGGGTTAGCAATAATTCTGTTTCAAGTTCAAATTCAGCCTTATCTTTTTTGTTTGATACAACAACTTTCAAAGACTCATTTTCTTGACCTAAAAATGTCATTTTAAAGTGTCGTTTCCCAACATCCATGCCTTCAATTTTTTCAGCTAGCTCGACACCCAAGGCATCCCTGTCTTTATATAAATCCTTTTTTATTTCATGAATCTGAACGGTAGAAACGGTTTCATCTTTTTCAATCGCGTGCTTTACGCTGTGATCTCTTGGATTATCAATAAACATATCCTTGGTCAGATCTGCTTTTAAAAAAGAATTGGTAAAGTCGCGGTTAAACACTTTTCGTAAATTAGCGTCATCCTCCAGCAACTGCCCAGTTTCGATAAAACGATTTATCTGCTTGCGCCAACTATCTACCACCGTGTAGACATAGTGCGCGCCCTTTATGCGCCCTTCTATTTTCAGAGAATCAACGCCCGCCTCAACCAGCTCAGGCAGATCAAAATAGGCTGAATTATCTTTTAGATTGAGAGGGTACTTATTCCCTACATCCGTTATTTCATATTCATCACGACACGCCTGACTACAGCGCCCGCGATTACCCGAATTACCCACACTCACCGAGCTGGAATAACACTGCCCAGAAAAGGCAATACACAAAGAGCCATGCACAAACACTTCGGTCAGCAAGCCCTTTTCATGAGCCACTTTAGTCAGTGTTTTAATTTCATCAAGATTCAGCTCACGCGATAAATTAAGGCGTGATGCGCCAAGCTTCGCTAAAAATAGAATCTGACCTTCATTGATACTGGTTAATTGGGTTGAAGCATGAATATCAAGACTAGGGAAATAGTGCTTAACAATATTAAAGAGTCCCAGATCTTGCACGATAATACCGTCAATGCGCGTATTAACCAGTCGATTAAGTAACTTAAAAAGGGTTGGGATTTCTTGCTCTAGAATCACTACGTTAATGGTCAGAAAGACCTGACAGCCATGCTCATGCGCCAGCCGTAAAATGCCAGTAAGATCATCAAAAGAAAGATTTGCCGCGCGATTGCGCGCATTAAAATTATCCAAGCCACAATAAACAGCATTCGCGCCCGCTACAATCGCCGCTTTAATGGCTTCAATATCACCACCTGGCGCTAATAATTCAATTTTTTGGCTGTTACCCATGAAGATACGTCTTTATAAATGAGAAGCAATCTTATCTGCATCCTTAATTTAATACTATATAAAACACACCCCACCTATTTCTTACAATTTTCATCACTTAAAGACTGCTTTTAATTGAAAATTAAAGTGTTTTTCTAAATTTAAAGATACTTAAACCCACAAAAAGTCCAACAAACCCCGCCAATGCTAAAAAAGAATCCAATAAATCAGTGAAATGAGTATGTTTGATTAATAACCCACGAATAATATCGACAAAATAAGTAAATGGAATAGCATAACTCACAGGGCGGATGCTATCGGGGATTGCTTCTAGCGGAAAGATAAAGCCAGAGAGCAAAATAGAAGGCACAATAATAAAAATGGCGATAAACATAGCTTGTTGCTGTGTTTTAGAAATTAGCGAAATCAACAAACCCAGCGCAATCATCACAGCTACATACACCACCGCTAGCAAAAATAGCAACGCATGGGAGGAAGGCTGAGGCAGATCAAAAAATAGCCAGCCCACAATCAAAATAAAATAGAAATCTAGCAAAGCTATCACAACATAAGGCAACAACTTACCAATGATAAAGCTGGTACGGCTCATGGGTGTAACTAGCAACTGCTCCAAAGTTCTTTTTTCACGCTCACGGACCACTGTGATTCCCGTTAAAATCAGCGCAATTTGCATGATTAAAACGCCAATAACACCCGGCAAAAAGAACCATGTTTCTTTTTCATCGGGATTAAATAGAATCTCGGTATCCATAATAAATGGCTCTTGAGCAATCACCACGTTTTCAGCATCAGCGTCTGAGAAATACATATCTGCCGTCACACTTTCATCCGTTGCGCTACTGGAGTGATATTTCATCGCCGTGGTTAACGAAGGCATCGTACCGTCTACAAAGAATTGGACATGTGGCTGTTTATTTTCGGTAATTAAATCAGAGAAGTCTTTTGCGATAAATAAACCCGCTTTAGCGCGCCCTGAGCGAATTTCTTCGGTAATTTGCGCTCTGTTCTCAACCTCATACAAATCAAAATAAGCATCGCTCCACAAGCCTGTTTTTATCATATGACTAAAAAAAGATTGGTCCTGATCAACATACGCCATGCGTACATTCTGTGGCTCTAGCTTGAGCGCAACAGCAAATAAAGTCAGCAACACCAACGGCATAATAATAATTAAAGCCACCAAACGAGGATCACGGCGCAGCTGAATCAGCTCTTTCTTGATAATGGCTTTAATCATCTGAATGCTCCCCCTGAGTCAGGACGATAAAAGCATCTTCCAAATTTGCTTGAGTTTCTTCTAACTGACAGTCTTTTTTGATGATGTCT
Source organism: Lepetodrilus galriftensis (assembly GCA_032361785.1). Taxonomy (NCBI): domain Eukaryota; kingdom Metazoa; phylum Mollusca; class Gastropoda; order Lepetellida; family Lepetodrilidae; genus Lepetodrilus; species Lepetodrilus galriftensis. The sequence goes on along the minus strand of JAUTBZ010168027.1, from coordinate 4,177 downwards.
GAAATGGTTTTTTCAATTATCCCTTTTTCCACTATTGGCTGAGCAACAATCCTTAATTCTTTACCAAATTGATTCACCAAAACCAAGCCCTTAGTATTTAACAAAGCCTCTTGCACCTCAGGCTGGTACGCCAAAATGGTGGTATAAACACGGTTATCCCCAAGCGCATGTGTTAAATCATCTGGAGAGCCATTTGCAACCAACGAACCAGCAGAAATAAATGCCAGCTGATGACAGCGTTGCGCCTCTTCCATATAGTGCGTGGTAATAAATAAGGTTTTCCCTTCAGCACTCAGTTTATAAAAATCATCCCAGAGCAACTTACGTGTAACAGGATCAATCCCCGCTGTGGGTTCATCCAAAAATAGCACCAGAGGGTCATGCGCTAAAGCACACGCCAGCGCCAAACGGCGTTTATATCCACCCGATAAAGTACCCGCAAGCAAATTCCTAAAGCGTTCTAAATCATATCGTTGCAGTAGATAATTAAGTCGTTGATGATCATCAACGCCATACATTTGCGCATAAAATTCAAGATTTTCCCAAACGGTCAATCCCTCATATTGCCCAAAATATTGAGCAACATAACCAAAAATAGATTTTGCCTCAGCACTGCTGACACCATTGATAGAAACCTCACCCTCATCGGCTTCAATAATCCCGCAGAGCATGCGAATGACTGTGCTTTTCCCTGCTGCATTTGGACCAAGCAAACCAAACACCTCCCCTTTCTCTATATTTAGAGAAACATCATTAACCGCAAGTAGCTTTTTAAAACGCTTGCTAATGTGCTTTGCTTGAATCATCACTGTCATTTCTGGGTATATATTGCCCTCAAACTAGAAAATCCCTTAGAAAGCTTGTGATCACGCTAAGGAACGTGCTAATAATAAGTATAGAAGAATTCTCAAAACCCAGAGAATCAAAGGAGTGCCTTATGTCAAGACTCAAGCAAACTCTCATGATAATAATGCTAAGCCTCTTTGCCGGTACTACAACGGCAAGCACTTCCCTCGCGCCTCCCATCAAAACGGATCAGCTCAAGCAAAGTAATGTGGGCGCTTATTTAGGGATGGGTCTTGATCTACTGCCAGAAGAGTTGGTAGCTCAGCTTCCTGAAGATGTATTGATTGGACAGGGTATTCTCATCAGCGGCTTTAGAGCTGATTCACCCGCGCCCAAGCAAGGCGTTAAGCTTTACGATATTTTATTAAACTACAACGGCATTCCCATCAAACATCCGCGACAGTTTATTCAACTGCTAAAACGGGATAAACCCCAAAATACAGCCAAGCTCAGCATCGTTCGACAAGGGAAGATCATCACCCTGCCCGTCATTGTTGGCTCACAAAATTACCCGCTAGATACCGATCAACTGGACTATCAATTTAATATGCAAGTCATGGGCTACGACGGCTTTAAAATGAAAATGACGTCCAAAAATTTCTTTGAAGCTACCATTCGCTTTTTAGCGCCAGATGGTGTCGTTCGGCGTCGCAGTTTCAAAGGTTTTTACAATCAAATTATGCCCCAAATACAGGCAGCACCCGATCTAACAAGATACGCCAAACAAAAACTCATGAGTATCATCAGCGAGAGCAAAGATGATGAAGACGGCTGGTTTGGAGACTGGATGCCCTTCAGTGACGGCGTTTTTGACTTCTAGGAGAGTTAAAATGAAAAGAATAATACTATTACCCATAATCATTAGCGGCATGATGATCAGTCAAGTTTACGCCGCTGAAACCTCATTGTGTAACAGCGGAAAAAACCAATCGCCCGTCGATATTGAGACAAAAAAAACGCACCAGATTGAAACTCGTGGCATTAAGTTTAACTACGGTATGACCCTGCCAGAAACAATCACCAACACGGGAAAACTAATTCAAATCAAAACCAGAGGCTGGGCAAAAATCAACGCCGATGACATTGAATTTGAGCTTAAAAATATCGACATTCACATACCCAGCGAACACACCGTAGACGGCAAACACTACCCAATGGAAATGGCGTTTGTGCATGAAAGCAAAGCTGGCGAAACCGCTATTGTTTCGCGAATGGCAATCCCCGGCAGACCCGACCGCGCCTTACGAAAATTACTGGAAAATCTCCCGATGAAAGCGGGCGAGACCGCCAAGCTGCCACCCAGCAGTCTAAAAAATATGGAGATGAAGAAAAAATACGGCAACTATTATCGCTACAATGGCTCTCTGACAGCACCACCCTGTGATGAGGGTGTGCGTTGGTTTGTCATGAAAAAGCCTATGTCCTTTTCAAAAGAGCAATATGAAAAACTCAAAAAAGCCGTTCCAAAAGACAATAACCGACCCACGCAAGACTTAAACGCACGTTTGATTTTGCAATAACATAAATGGGTAACGCTATGTTTAAAATAAATAAATTGGTATTAATTGCCGCAACGCTGCTGCTATCAAATCAGGCAACAGCGGCATACCTTGGCGTGCGCGTGCAGAATTTACCCGCCCATGTCAGAGCGCATCTGCCTGATAATATCGCCAACAATCAGGGCGTAATTGTTGATTGGCTTGAAGATATTTCACCCGCCGCAGATGAAGGTATTAAACGCTACGATGTGTTACTCAGCTATGACGATCAACCCATCACCTCAGCCTCAGCATTTATGCAAAAAATAGCACAGGAGCAATCAGGAAAAAAAGCGAATATCAAATTGCTTCGACAAGGCAAAGTACAAACCCTTGAGATCACCTCAGGCGATCACCCAAAAAGTGAAAAAATGACGAAGCCTGCAAAACAGGCTTACTTGTATCGCTCCGTTGCATCTCCACAAAAGCGAGTATCAAAAACAGATAATAGATTTCAACAAATGAGGAGACCGCTCAATATTGCAGGAAAGCCCGCCTTCCCTATGCGACAAAAACCCGAAGTTCACGCTTGGGGAACAGAGCGAAACATCTGGCCAGACTTCTACACCGACGGCACCAGTGAAATTTGGGACAATATGATCAACGCGCCCTTCAAAATGGGCAGAATGCCAGGCGGCTGGCGCGCACCGTCGCTTTCCATGCCTGATCCCGTCACAATCGGCGATGCTGTAACGAATCAAATGCCACCAATGGCGGAAGAAATGGGCAATATGATGGATATTTCAGATTAAAATGGCTTAAAAAGCATTTATTTAAACACACCCCCCCTGTTTCTTACAATTTTGCCATTAATCATGCCGCGTTACTTTCACCGTACCGGGCGGGTGCGACACATAGAAGCTGGTTTCACAGTGTGGGCAAACAACTTCACTGCTAATTCTAACTTCTTGTTTTAACTCATACATAATCATCTGAGCATCCGCCTTGCTAATCCCCAACTTTTGTCGGCTGTGATTTAGCGTTCTAACAGAGGACAACTTCACATCGCCTTCATCAAGAAACTTTGCTACGTGGTAACGATATAAATCACGGCGACGATTAAGCTCAGTAGAAAAACCAGAGGCAAGAATACCCGCTGGCAATGCCGCCATTGAAATGCCTAAAATAGCAATGATGCCGCCAAAGAATTTTCCCAAAACAGTGATAGGAACAACATCACCATAGCCCACCGTGGTTAATGAAATAGTTGCCCACCATAAGGCTCTTGGAATGCTGCCAAAGTGCTCAGGTTGCTGTTCACCTTCCACAAGATGCATCCCCGTTGCCGCCAAAACAATCAAAGTTCCAAGGATAAAGAACGTAGAGAAAAGTGTTGGCGATTCTCGTCTTAGCACTTCAAGCAAGAGTGACATGGAATGAGAATAACGCGTGATTTTAAAGCCTCTAACCAAACGTACCATACGCAGAATGAGTAGATTTCCATCAAAGAAGAAACCTAAAATCAGTGGCAAAATGGCAATCAAATCAATAATTGCCATGGGCGTAATCATATAACGTAAACGCTGTTTTAATGCCGACTGTTTACGAGTCTCTTTCTTTTCAGGTGCAATCCAAATGCGCATAATATATTCAACGGCAAAGACCACCAGTGAGATATATTCAAAGATAATTAAGGCTTGAGAATACTCCTGAGCAAAGGCTTTTTCCGATTCAAAAACAACCACCAAAACATTACTAACAATCAAAATAATTAGAGCAATATTGATCAAGCGCCCTAGCAGACCGCCATCATGTTCCTCTAGAATGGAATAGACATATTGTCGGAATGTTTT
>JAUTBZ010168016.1:0-10524 GCA_032361785.1 Lepetodrilus galriftensis | reverse complement strand
CAAATTAATAATTGACAGGAACTAAAAAATATCCCAGAAAAATAGGTGGTGCGTTTTCATAGTCTTTCAGTATATATGTGTGCTAAAAGCATGTACTTTGCATTTTTACCTCTAATTCGGTCCAAAACGACAACTTAAGCTGTGATATTATATTACTAGTATATATATTTATATATATATATATTAAGAAAGTTGGAAGCTTGATCTTTACAGTATGATAACTGATAAATTACGTTGTATTGAAAGCACAGTAGTATGATATTGACTATTATGCTTTTCACAAAAGGAAAGGCGAAAATGTCAGACAACTATCATCTATCATTGAATTCATGAAGCTAATTAAAACACTTTATAGTGATTTTTATTTTAAGCCAATATTTGAAACTGTCAAGTAAGATGTTAAGTGGATTATTTACGATTCATGTTAGGGTTATGGTATGTGCTATCCCATGTAATATGCATCATATATTACAGATAGATCACACTGACATTTCGCACGATCTGGATATTCTGATTAAAATTGCATACGCCGAAATCAACGGTCCATAATCTGTAGGTCTGTCTGTTGTGACAACATGTTATATGAATCAAGTGTCATGCAAATAAACGTATACGTTCTCACGGGTAGTTACATCAGTATTCGTCTATGTATTCATAAAATGATTTTAATTTGCTTTGTTAATAATATTAGTAGTAATATAGTAGTAGTAGTAGTAATATAGCAGTAGTAGTAGTAGTAGTAGTAGTAGTAGTAGTAGTAGTAGTAGCAGTAGTAGTAGTAATAGTAGTAGTAGTAGTAGTAGTAATAGTAGTAATAATAATAATAATAGTAATAATAATAATAATATAATAATAATAATAATAATAATAATAATAGCAATAATAATAATAATAATAATAATAATAATCATAATAGCAAGACTACTACTACTACTATTAATAATAATAATAATAATAATAATAATAATAATAATAATAATAATAATAGCAATAAGAATATCATAATAATAAGTATAACAATAATAATTATTATAATAAAATTAATAAATTATGTGCATATTTCTATATATTACGGCAAGCCCACAATAGAAAACGTGCTCATAGGGCTACACTATTACTCAGGTTAACGGATCGCTGTGCTTTCGTTTTCCTTCTCAACCCCTGGGGAGTATTCCATCCAAGCTGCCATTCAATGGGCTAGAAAGATATCATTCAAATGCACATGTTATCCTACTAGAACGGGTACCCATTCTCTACTTAACGTTTTACTGACGTACTGAATCCGGTACACCCGAAAGCTTAGGCTACCTACCATTGACGGGATAGCTTTAAGCTGGATTCATACTTTTAACGGCGTAACACGGCGCAACTCGCTAGCACACGTTTACCGGTGTAGCAGTCACCAAACACTCTAGATTGAGCTTCCTTTGGGAGTGTTTTGGGGATGCTACACCGGTAAGCGTGTGCTAACGTGTTGCGCCGTAAGGCACCGTTAAAATTATGAATCCAGCTTTAGGAATATGGCCCGTACGGATAGTTAAATGTAGACTGTACACTGTTCTGGGTTGTAATCCAAAGTCCAGGAACAGATCTACATTGCCTTCTAAATGTCTCGACCTCAACATCTTGGCACAGGTCTATGTGAATATATACTGTATACTAGCAGCATACTATAGTTAGTATGCACATTGCCTTCTCAACGTCTAGGCACATATCTATGTTAATACCACCAGCATACTGGTACACACATTTCCTTGTCAACGTCTAGGCACAGATCTATGTTAATACCACCAGCATACTGGTGCACACATTTCCTTGTCAACGTCTAGGCACAGATCTATGCTAATACCTGCAGAATATAAGCCCTATACCCATATCCTTGCAGATCACACCATGACATGGATAGGCCTGACGGACGTCCGTCACGAGGGTATGTTCGTCTGGGAGTCCGACCACAACACCACCGTCAACTACAGCAACTGGGGCAATGATGAGCCGACTGCTGGGAGAGACGATGAAGACTGCGTCGTGCTGTCTGGACAACGTGACTTCAAGTGGGCGGACGTTCCGTGCCTCTCTAAGCACCCCTACTTGTGTGAAAGATCGTACGTACATCTAGGAATGCAACTTGGGAAATAGTTTAATAATCTAAACTATAATGCTGGAAATAATTGGTTCAATGGTAATCAAATTTAATAACTTCCTCAAATGCTAGTCCACAGAACCAAATCAAAATAAAATGTAATGCTGATCTGATCTGGATGGAGATGAAGGTCACATTAATGTCAGTAAGGAACAAAGGATGAAAGGAACACGGGTTGAGTTAGTAATGTAATATCAAAAGCAAGTATACAAAGTATTTCACTTAAAACTTTAAAGTTTCGTTTATAAAATTATAGCTCTTCTAAAATATCCACACCTTTATTTTAGTTGTCGTACGTCAATCTTTAACACGTGACAATGCCAGCACATGTGTATTTATACCTTTTTGTAAGTACAATGGTTTAAATATCAGGACCCCGATCCATAAAGGCTTTATTAAAGCTATGCTATCTTTTAGTATCTTACAGTCGATTGTAAAGCTATGATAGCTCAGTGGCTCTGGGTCCGGTTTCAGTATTGACAGTATGGCACAGTATCTCACAAGTAATATGGGTATATACAGTTTACAGTATGTTCTTCATATTATTACTTCCTGTCTGTGACATGTGTACTGGGAATAGATCCACCGCTGTAAATTAATCGAATATAATGCATACATCAGTGTTAGAGTGTTAACACTCTCCAAAATGATTAAATCTTTATAGCACTGCGAGGGTGCCATGGTGCATGCATTACTTATTATTATTATTATTATTATTATTCTATTATTATTATTATTATTATTATTTTGAGGCTGTTTGCCCGGTTTAATTGTGTACATATTTCCAGCTTTCCAGCTTTGGATACGTCGTGGTTTATTATAGTTGTATGTACATAGACAGTCCATTCATTTATATTCAGCTTTCTAAGTATCATGTATACTATGGTTTTCACTCAAAACAAAACTCCCTTTCTAACAAGTCCAGTTTTCACCGAGATCAGAGATCTGACAGAAATGATGAGATCTATGTCCATGGTAGTCAATAGTTCCTGGTAATCGCAAGCATCAAGGTTACTCCTGAAATCCCATCTATAAACCGTTGGCCAGAGTGGAACTGCGCACGATGCACGGTGATCTTATTAAATCCTGCTCATTGGATGTCCATTTGGCCCTTGTGTTGTGGTTTGCAATACATTCCTACATGGCTAATCATATTATTGATAGGTGAAACGACATGCACTTTTATACCTTCGTGGTGGACGCTGCCGTGGAGGGTCACGAGTTTATCATTAAGACATGTGCATGTGGCTTCTGAAAAACAAGTCCGTGGAGTGTTGCTTGACTTCTGTAGTAAATAGCGTCACTTTGATGATGATGAGAAGCAGCAGTACGAGACAGTCACTACAGGACCTCGGAGTGATTGTGACGCAGGGACGCGGCATTGATTTCTATCAGTGTTTGCCGCGTCATGATTGTAAACATAATTGCACGCACATGTGCACTTGAAGCCTTTTTTCTTCTATCAAGGTCCAATAGGGTTAACAGTAGTCAGGAAATGTGCAAATAGTTTGCACTGATGTTTTGTTTAATATAAAGTTATGATGTAGATGTCAAATTAGATGTCAAAATGTTTTTATATGCATACAGGATGCAAAACAATGAACAAAGTCAGTCTCTCTCTCTCACACACACACACACACGCACGCACGCACGCACGCACACACACACGCACACACACACACACACACACGCACACACGCACACACATACATACACACACACACACACACACACATACACACACACACACACACACACACACACACATGTAGAATGCAAGACATTGGAAAAGTCATGCTGCTGCTGATGACGACGATGATATTATTAATAACGAAGATCCCTTCAACAATTAATCCTTATTGTTTTATATTTCAGAGTGCACAAGTCCGTACCTCAACACGACACCATTAGTGGACGCTAACTGAAATATCAGATTGTGGCGCTCTTCTATCTTGTAAATACACGATACTTCCTGATATACAATCGTGTTGTTCCTCAAACCCCAGTATACAGCTATCGTGAAGTGTCGTACATGTAGTCAGCAGTCGTATTCAATTCGGTAATTCAAATCGTCTCCATGCACACACTTTCAAGTGAAACTATACACATACAATTAAACAATTATACGTGTATGGTAATGGTCACATATATATAGCTACTGTTAAACCTCTCCCTGATGAAGGTAATCAGAGATGCCCTAATGAGGAGTGGTTTTGCCTAAATCAAGCAGGGAGAGGGTTAAGTCAACGTAGCAGATATATTTCAGTGCTACAATTGCGTTGTAAAACTGACTCCTGTTCAACAACATCATGTGTACCCTATCTGTTGATTTCTAACAGAATACTCTGGAGTATTCCAAATCTTCACTGAAGGCGTGGACACTTTTCTTTATTGCTTTTCTTCATGGAAATGTGTTCTACTGTTCAAAACACCAGCAATCATACAGTTTTTGATACTGTAGTCTGTATATAATAAAGAAGCCACTCAATCTCTAGTATAGACACCCAGTGTAGGCTAGATTCCTCTAGTACTCGCTGCTGACCATAAGAGACTTGTTATATGGGTATGGTCAGGGGATATCGTAGTAATATAAACTGTCTCCTATATATGGTCATCAGGAAGAACTATAGGAAGCTCAATACAAGCTAAATGTAGGCCTACCTTGATAGTTACAGAAGTGATACCAAACGTATCTGTTCAGAATTGACTATCCTTGTTTACAATCTATAAAATGGAAATTAGAAAGAGAGATGCACTTTTATATTCAAGATGGTAATGATTGAATTACGCGTGTGTAAGTTACATTATATATTTAGAATAATTATGTCTACATTTTGACATATTACAACATAGACATGAATTAGGCACTACCTAATACCTAGTAAATAAGGATTGGTTGATAACCCAAGAATGATGTTATATTGTATTGTATACAGATAGAAACTGAAGCCAGCAAAGACGTACTGTTTTGTATATTGTGCATTGACATAACTTCATAAACTGATGTTTACAAATGCGATTGTCCAGTTCGAAAACAAGGGAATACGATGAGTTTATTGTAGGTAAGAGATACGAAGAAACTTTACGAATTCATAAGCTTGAAGAATTCCTTTTGACTAAATTTAAGATCTACATGTATATACCCGGCGAATGTAAACACCATCCCACCATGTCGCATTGTATTGCCAAAGCTCTTGGTATCGATCTACAATAGTTAAGGTTTCTGTTGTCTCTATCTGCGTACTCCAGTGCTCTTGAAACAAAGGGCAATGACATAGGTAGTATAACATGTATAACTTGCAGGACACCATCATAGAATCTCTGACAATTACGCCTACTTATCATCATCCGTACATGTTAAGTAGGTATTTGGCTTGGGTTTCGATGATGGCAAGACTTAGGCAAGACTGTCATCAACCGTGGCTCAAGAAGCAAGGAATACAAGAACACGTATCTATCATCTTTGGAACATGATTCTTGGGCTATCTAATCCATGAAATATGCTTTCATATAATATTATAATATTATAATCATTGTCTTCTGCAATATAGAGTCGAAATTTAGTGTAACTAGATCTATGGACTTATACAATACTTAATGCAACATGAGTGAGTGAGTGAATATGGAATCTTTCACCCAGTTGCGACGATAATGCAACATCCTTATAATTCTGATAAGAGAATAGATCATGGATGAATGGGTTGTCAGTATTCTTGCGAACCGGATATTCTTTTGGCTGCCCACAAGCTACTATATGAAACAGCCCAGACCACACCTGTTCGAAGAGTGGTACAGTATCTCCAACCTTAGAAGTGCGAATGGTGCAGTGTCCGGCTAATGTTACACCGCTTCCTACACGAGAGCCCTGCCCTGAAATTACCTCGACCCATGCACCAACTTTGGCCATTAAAGTACATTGTTGACAGCAGGGAACCTTGGACTATGTTCGACTTCCGGTGGATTGGACAATGACGTCTTCTCCATCTTTCTTATGCTCACACCCATTTCGACCAATAAACACAGTTTTAATAACTTTTACAAATAGTTCAGTATGGCAACAAGTTTCATAATAAAACATTTATAGGTGGAACCATGTACCAGGTTATATTATATGCTGGTAATCTCTTGAGTTTATACCGAAACTCTGTATATATTGATATTTTACGTCTGCTTCTGATCTTTGATTTCGAGTTCTAATCTACATAAAATATCACCCGTGACAACTACCACTCAATCGGCTCACCGTGGGACTACTTCCACTACTATATATAGCTCCAGTATATCGTACGGGAACCGAATGAACTATCACTGTGTGTACCCCGAGAACTGTCTGTATATGGTCTCTGGTGTACCACAAATCTTCTTTAATAATGGAAGTTATATGTTGAAATATGCCTGCCAATGATATGTAAATGTATGTTAGATACTTTACTCAATACATTGCATCCTCAACAAGGTCTTGGAATCCAAAAGTATCAAAAATTGAAAGTGTCAAATACAAAACATTTTATTCAAATTTATATTTGTATTACATATACAATATATAATCAATATTGATTCACGTACAATGTTAGCATTATAAAACTCAGAATTTTGATAATTAAAATACAGTTAAACCATTAAAATAAAATAAAATTGGTCCTGCAGTATTCTTCTTTCACAAATAATCACCACAACAAATAACACAACATTTTTGTTGGAATGTATGAATAAATTGTGTCTATAATATTTAGTTTTATGCACTGTGGGTCTATACTATTTAGCTTTGTGCACTGAAATAAAACACACAATATAATTAAAATAATAATATTCAAATTTTCACCTTTGGGAATTAATATAAAAATATTATTTGGGGGAAGACATATTCCTAAGTTGTGGGAACAAAATACATCCCACAAATGATGAAGGTCTGATTTCATTTTCAAATAATTTAACGGATACAAATGGGGGAAATTATATTTTCACCAAAATGGAAGGGTTAATAGCACTATATTCCTTCTTTCTGTTTCTTGTGAACATATTTACCAGAACTGCACATATTTAAGCCCTTCCGTTATTTAGCCCTCAGTACTAGGTGTAGTAGTTATAGAGGGTAGAACAGTATTCTACTGATGGAATATCACTACCCGGGTACTATTACAAGCACTACAGTGATGATAAAAATTATCTTTGAACTCTAAATTACAACACACACAAACATACATTGTGATTTAAAGCATAAATGGAACACACATAAATTATAGTACAGGATTCATTATGAATAACAATCCTAGGGCTTAACCCTCTCCCTGCTGGATTAGACACAGGCACTGCTCTTTTGGGCATCTCTGGTTGCCTCCAGCAGGGAGAAAGTTAAATATGTGCAGTTGGGGTAGGATAAACTAAAATGGCTATACCTCGCTCTACACCATTTTGTAGTGCACCCTCCGCCCATAATTGTTTTAATAAAATAACACATATAGAAACATACACGCATGCACACCCATTTTATAAATTACATATTGACTGAGATATCTTGAAACTGGTTCGAGCTTTTGAGCAATTATTTGTAATAACATTTCGTTGCCGTCTTAACATATACATACAGACATTATACACATATGTGTGTGGTTACTGGCATACAGTTGTATATACTGGTACATAGTGTTCTAAGTCACTGTGACAGGCATGAGCGTGGGTATAAATAGCTCCAGGTGAACAAGACAATATATATCCAGTAACAATAGGGTAAACATAAATCGATTACTGGCTACAAGTAGTAATGCACTCTTTCAACAACTGGCAAACATAGATGATTTAAAACAGAATCCATTCAAACACGAGAACTTGGGATCTATAGTTTGGTAAAAAAACAATCATTGAAGCATATTTTAAAACAGTCAGTGATTTCTATGCTTAATGTTGGAGTGGGAAACTTTCATTCGAACGTGACAACTCTTAAAAGAAATAGTGAGAAATTGTTCTAATTACATTGCTTTACATTGTACAAATGTGCACACAACTGTACATATTATTATGTATGTGTATAACTGTCATTTCATTATGTGTATGAAACGTTAACAGACTAGACCCATACAACAACCTGGCCCGAGTAAATATCACAGTTTTCCTTTTATAAATCTCATCACTATCCAATGTAAAGGACAGCATATTAAGTGCAAATTAAGCAGTCAGGGCCTAAATCGAGGTTTACGTAATTTCCTGATAGTAAAAGCATGGAGCATTCCCCGATTTATGCCAGGACTAAAGTACGACCCTTCCTTGCGCCGCGGGCTGGGTTGGCTGTATTTGGTGAGAGATGGCGCTCTTCAGCATGGGCTGAGTGACGGGCCATTCCTGTGGGCAGCACACCAGAGCCTTCTGCTCCTCGTCCGTGGGCAGGGGCGGGCGGTACATAGGAATACCCACACCCGTGATGTTCAGCAACTTCAGCTCCAGGGGGCCTAGCTGCAGATAGTTCTGTGGGACACAAATGTGAGACGTAGTGTTACTGACTGACTGTAAACCATTGCCTTGTTACCATACTGTAGAATACAGTTGACCCTCGTTTATCTGGACGGTTGTGCGTACCTGATAAAATCGGGCAGGTAACTTAATTTCCGGTTGTCTGAATTTACCAAGAGTTGCCACCCTATCTTCATTTGTCACACACAAAGATCCATGACATACAACAAATATATGTTCATACAACCGTACATTATCAGATATGTAGGTAGGAAAAGGCTACTTCATATCAGTATTTTAAATAGAGCTCATCTGCATGCCCGCTGCAGGTTATTTTCAGCGAGGACTGGTAAAGTTTTTGCCTTGCACGGCAAACAATGTTATGTTGCTTTTTTTTAATCTTTTCTTTTTAAATACGTATAATCGGTCACTGGCCAACACGTGTGAGGACGGGTAACTTGCTGGAGTTTTATACGCTGCTCATATGTTAAATATTGCTCATGACCTCTGTCCCACTTGTTTTGCATATTGACACTGGAAATATACATAAATCAGTAACGGATCAAGCTGATTTACTTGTGTGTAATTTTCTTACAGATGAAGATTCTATTCAGGTCTCATTAAGTTGTAATGGCATAATTAATCCTGGGGATATACTACGTAACTTGTACTTACAGTAAAGTCTTCCTCTTCATAAAAGAGATTATCAAATAATTCACTTCCTGTCGATTGTGCTTCTGTAACAAATAATCCAAGAGGTGTGAAAACAGTTAACATACGTATATGGAAACATCAATAATAATAATAATAATAATAATAATAATAATAATAATAATAATAATAATTAATAATAATAATAATAATAATAATAATAATAATAATAATAATAATAATAATAATAATAATAATAATAATAATAATATAAATAATAATAAATAATAATAATAATAATTGTACATTTATATAGAGCTATACATCCATACGCAAAGTACTGTAAATCATGAAATTAATGCGAGCAGAATATTAATGCAAAAAAATGCGACCAATGTATTGTCGCATTTAATTGCTGAGCGTTAAAGGTAGGACTAGTGAACAAACATGCATGGAGATATGGCCGTTCGCATTTTATTGCTGTCGCATTTATACGTCTATAATCTAGAGGTATCATTAAATTAGTGACGCATTAATTTCGTGATTTACAGTATTCCGAATCCAATATTTGTGACAAGGGCCTGTGGTTGTTCCATATAGAGTCATTGTAAGAGAAACAGCCGTACTGGCTTATGTACTGGCTTGTAATCCCCTGTACGTTTTGGACAATAAATATGTTTAAATCCCATTCCAATCCATCTGCAATTGGTATGTGGGACAGGAATGAAAACTTGTCGTGGTTTAATAAATTTCGTAAAATATTTAGTGATATAGAGGGTTCACCTAATGGGACACCTAACATTTTATTGCTGTGAACCCTCTATATCACTAAATATTTTACGAAATTTATTAGGTGTCCCATTAGGTGTCCGGTCCAGGATACCAAACATGGATGTTCAGAAATATAGCAGGTCTACATACCGTCTACACCATCTTCCTCATCTGTGCTCTCCTCATCCTCCTCTGTGCCTGGGAGAGCAAACTTGAACACCTTCTCCTCAATGGTGGCCAGCGTCACACTCTTTGGCCGCTCTACAACATGGCCACAATATCACACAAATAAACATAAAGTCAAATTTCCTTTAAAAAGCATAATAAGGAACTTGGAAATGTTTAGGCAAATATAGACCCTAGTTTAGGCAAAGACAGACCCTAGGGTGTTGGCTGCAACAAGGACTGTACCCTCAGGAATACTACACAATACTCCACAATAATAATAATAATAATAATAGGCCACTTATAATGCGCCAAATCCACCCCCTAAGGCATGCTCTAAGCGCCACATT
>JAUTBZ010167993.1:0-24127 GCA_032361785.1 Lepetodrilus galriftensis | reverse complement strand
TTCATGTTTATAAAATTTAATCGTGTTAGAAAAACCGTCGCAAAAGTACGGGCTTTGAAGTATAAATGTCACTTTTCTTTAAAAGTGGGCAAAAATACTTTGAACATATTATATATAAATATCATGCCAAAGTGGCTTGCGCAAAAAAAAGCCAGAATCTTTCTACAATTCTGGCTTTTGATTCAGTTTAACCTTCTATTTAGGCGATTAAATGATCTAATTCATCCGCTCCATCTTCATCTTCAAAGCCTACTATATTTTTGTAAGCTGCATATATGATTAAAGGGCTCATGGCTGCTGTAAAAAAAATACCAACACCTAATGCTATCATCCCAGACATCGAAATTAGCATTGCAACAATATAAAGACCCAAAAAGTAACCCCATTTCTTAGAGACAATCTTGGCACTTGTCTTTACCGCTTGGAAAGCAGACATGTTTGAAAAAATAACTAAAGGCCAAGATAAAAGAAAGAAAACTGAAACTAACTGAGGTATATACTGCAAAATAGTCCCTAACACACCAAGGGAAGGGGGTTGTACCCCAATCATCCCCGATGGATTCGTCATAGCCATTTTATAAAAATCTATCATCCCTGGTCCTGCATATAAAAGGAAAGGAATCATCGTAAGTATGCTAATTAAGAGAGTTAGTAGCCATAAGGGAATTAGTTTTCCAAGTTCACTAAAGCCTCTGAAGCCAGTATTCAATTGGGTATAACCTTCTTGGTCTGCCTCTCTTGCCATATAATAGTAGCCAGCCATTAGAGCTGGTAATAGAACAAACATAATAGCCAAAATACCAATAATTGGTATAAATATAGTGACCACCATTATCAACCCCATTAAAAGCGTAAAAACAATGAAGCTACCAGCATTACTACTAAGTAATTTCCAGGCATCGGAGATATAGCGACCAAATTCAAATTCATATCCTGCATCTAGGATTTTGTCAATCTTTCTTTCTAATTCCATGATTTTTCGTTTTTTTGATTCACACCAAGGTATTACAAAAAAACCAAACACCTATATAATAATCGACTAAAAACAATACCTTTCGATGAAATAGCTATATTTCATCCTCAAACTCAATCAACCCACTATCATCAACAGGCACATAGTCGGGTTTCTTTATTTTTTCTTCTGGCTCTATATCTGGTACTTTTTGAGGGGTGATTTCGGGGAGAAAAGTTTCACCACCAAAGTCATCCTCTGAATATGAGCTAGCAGCAATGCTAGAAGACCCACCAAATTCCTTTGTCAGTACTCGTTTGATGCGTCTTCTTCTATTGTCTTCCCTTGCAAAAGCTTTTTTGACGCCTCGTCTGTCTGTGCGATAATTGAATTTATCGGTCGTCCCTTTTATCGTATAAAAAAGGTTCAACCAACCTTTCCTTTTATCCTTCTGTGCTGCGACACTTGGATTTCTTTTCTTGAATTTATTGGCAATGATTTGTCCAGCATTCACTTTTATATTATAACTAATGGCTTGACTAAAACTATGCTGTCCACTCACATGCATGTTGGCCGCATTGGAATAGATCGCCATTGTGGGGATATAGACTTTTCCTTTTTTGATTTCCATCCAATTTTCTATAGCATCAAATTTAATATGGCGTAAATCACTAATTTTAATAAAAGAGGCAAAGTTGTCCATCATCTTAAAATTCACCAACTCCCCTTTGTTAATTTTCATTTCCGCTAGCACTTTTAATTTTTTCATATCATAAATTCCTTTCTTATTCCAAAAAGATTCTATAATAACTCGCGAATCAAGATCTCCTTTCAAGCTTTTATGTGTCAAGAAATCTTGCCCAAAATTATTGGTTTGCCTAAAAAATTCTTTAACATCAACACCGTTCAAAACCAAGAAAGTCTTTAGTGTCGGTTCTTTTAATAAATAGCCAACACCCTCAATGCCAAAGGAACCACCCATGCCATCTGCATCACCCGTCAAAGACACTTCCGTTCCTCGAAAAGACACTCGACCTTCAAAGTTTTTTCCTTTCAGTTTTCCATAACTAAAAGCATCAATATCTGCTTTAAAATCACCGTTCAAATATGACGCAAATCCTAAGTCAATATCTTTTTGATCTTTTGTCAAACTTTTCTTTTTATTCTCTTTAGATTCCGGAACTAAAGCCGTCATAATTGCTTCTAAATCAAGCTCCTTTGCTTTAATATTTAATAAGAATTTAAGCTGTGCTTTTTTAGAGTTTTTTTCATCTGCAAATAGCACCGGCAAAAAATCTTTGACATAGCCCGATAGGTGAACCTCGTGGCCGATGCCATCTACTTTAATTCCTTTCAACACCATCTTATTTTGGTCAAAAACAAACTTGCCTTTATCTAATACAATTTCTTGATTGTTGATAGTTAGACCAGCATCATCAACAGTTATGTCGCCTTTAGCCCGTACTTTATAGGCGCGTTTGGGATTGGTCATGTCTTTATAAAAACCTTTTAGCGAAAGCTTATTAATTTTGATATTTCCTTTTCCCGAAATAGTTTTTTGATCCTCTCCTAGAAAACCATAAACCAAAGAAATCGGTACGATACCTTTCATGCCAAAGTCAATATGCGGATCGCTTAAATTTTTAATTTTTAAATTACCACTAAAGCGTTCATCTTGCACAAAACCTTTAATGTTTTTTAGAACCAATTGGCTTTTTTTATCTATTGATATAAGGTTGCCGGAAAAAGAAAAATCTTCAATAGGATCAGAAAAATTTCCGCCATATATTTTTCCTTTATCTAGCCCAAATTGAAATTTAATATCTGGATTCTTTTTTGCCGTAAGGTTACCTTTCACAGTGCCAGAAAAATTAAATTTCCCTTTAGTCTTAACGCCTGCTAATTTATCCTGTTGCTCTTTCGAGAAAAGTTGAAAGACAGAGGACAAAGATCCATCTTTCCCTTTTATTTTTAAATCAAAAATTGTCGCTTTTTTCTTGGAAGTGATTTTTCCTTTAACATCAAATTCACTCTCTGCCAAAAACAAATCACAACTATTAAAAATATAAGTCCCCTTATCCAAGTCTACTGAAATGTCTGCATCATAATTGATGTCAGAACCTGCAAAGTATCGCTCGGTTCCCATTTCTACAAAAGCCATTTTAATGTCGGCAACACTTTTTAAATCAAATTTAGTAGAGGAGAACTCTCCAGATAAAACCATTTCTTCGATGACACCTCGACTTTCTTTCTGGCTCTGTTCGTTTTCAAAAATAACCTCTATGTCTGTCAGTACTGCTTTCTGAATAGAAATACCTTGAGTGGAAGCGTCTTTGTTTTTGGATTCTTTGAAGACGTTGTAATTGGCTCGACCTTTTTTATCATAACTAATCAGTAAGGCACCATTATCTATCAAAATGGATTTGACACTGATGTTATCCTTAAATAAAGACAGCAACCCAAAACGAAAGGAGATATTTTCAGACTCCAAAAGGTTTTGACCTTTGGTATCTTTCAATAAGACATTCTTGAAATTTAAAGAAGCATTTGGGAAGCCACTAAATAATTCAATACCAAAATCATCTACTTTCAATTCTGTCTTGAAAGATTTTTGGACTTCTTTCAGTACTCGATTGCCAATCTGTTCACTGAATAGCCAGCCGATACTAACGGACAAAATAACTAACCCGATGAGGGCGAAGGCGGCGAAGCGCAAGAATTTTTTTAAAGTCTTATTCACAAAAAAAGCTGATTTACTAAAGTTTGTTGTTTCAAAATGCAAAATTACTTAATCTGTAAGTAATTGTATACAAGTCTAATACATTTTAACGATTGATGTATTCCAATGTTTTATGGGAATGATAAAAATTGAATAGCTTTTTTAATGTTTGGCTGCTAAGCGTCCTATTGGCTCCCTGAGGGAGATGGGTTCTAGACGGTTAAAACTGCCAATACTATAGAGAAACGGCGGTTAAAACTGCCGTTACAACTAAGCAAATTTTATCTCAAAATGGAATCCCGTTTTTTCTAACTCCTTATATTTCCGTTTATTGAAGACAAAAAGTTTAGCAGGTCTGCCACTAGATTTTTTTTGAAACTCATTCGTTTCTTGCAGAATCCCGAAGCTTAGGAGTTTTTTACGAAAATTTCTACGGTCAATTTTCTGCTCCAAAATAGTTTGGTAGAGGTTTTCCAAATCGGAGAAAGGGAATTTTTTGTTCAATAGCTCGAAGCCGATGGGTTGGTAATTTATTTTTGCTTTTAGGCGCTCTAATGCTTTTTTGATAATTTGATTGTGGTCAAAAGCCAAATCAGGAATTGTGTCGATGTCATACCATTGTACATCTTGTACATCCGTATCTGCCTGAAGAGAATATTTTGAAGGATTGATTAAGGCCATGTAGGCGACCGAGATGATTCTTGATCTATCATCTCGGTTGACGTCGCCAAAAGTATATAATTGTTCTAGGTAATCTGGTTGGACGCTAGTTTCTTCTTTTAATTCACGCTTGACTGCTTCGTCTAGAGATTCCTTGTCTTTGACAAATCCTCCTGGTAATGCCCATTTTTTTTTGCCATACTTTTGCTGAATGAGCAAGATTTGTAATTTCTTATTGACGTATCCAAAAACGACTGCATCAACGGCAATTTTAATATTTTGATTGATCTTCATTTTTAGATTCTATGGATGTGAGCAAAATGTAAAATTAAGAAACTTTTTGGACTCCTACCAATATACTGAAACCCGTTCTGCCATTTTTTTTGGAACCACTGAACTTACTCCTCTGCCTCCAAATATTGTCGGACCCATTCTTGATAACTCGCCGTTTTAAACGTAAACCATGCTTGCCTAACCTCTTCATAGCTATCTACTTCGTACTTAAAAGCTTGAAATGGTTTTCTACGATTTAAAGCACTAATCAGGCGATTTTTGACCTTTTCGTCCTGCACCTCATTGGTATAATCTACCATGATTTCAAAAGCCGCTCTACTGGGCATTTTTCTTATTTCTATGAAACTATCCCTATCTTTTTCAACTTTATTGATTTCTTCTTCCCATCCATTTTCTTCTTCGAAGAAAGAGTCAAAATCTATTATCGAAACGATTTCTTTTGTTTTTTTGTGAATGTAACAAATCATTCCCAATTCTAGCTCACCTGCTATTTCTGTAATCTCCATGTCCGTTAGCTCCATGTCTAGTATTTTTTTAGTATTTTCTTTTTGGTTTTTATTTAAAGGCCCTTCCCAAAACCAAAGGCAATCTCTTCCAAAAAAAGTGCTGCCTGTTCCTTTGCAAAAACTTCACTTCCCGCTTGCTTTAGAATTTCAGAAAGATACACAACCCCCAATGCACCAATTTTATCCTCCTCTAATCTATTTTCTCCAACAATTAGGACTAAAGGTTTTTTGTATTTTTTAGCCAAAGCAGCTACTTCACTAATCACCTTGCCATCCAAGCTCTGTCTATCCAGTCTTCCTTCTCCTGAAATTATCCAATCGCAATTCTTAATATTTTCTTCAAAACCAGTTTTTAATATTAAAAATTCTATACCACTTTTAAAATTTGCTTTTAGCAATGTAGATAGACAAACACCGACTCCTCCTGCTGCTCCCAAGCGAGGTGCCTGCGCCAATGAAGTCCCATGTCCTTGCTCCAACAAACTTACTAAATTCAACATTCCTTCTTCCAGTACCAATAAGTCATTCTTTGTTGCTCCTTTTTGTTTAGCGTAAGCAAGAGTCGCACCAGCCTCACCTACTGCAGGGTTTCTAACGTCTGTAAAAACATTGAAAACAATTTCCGAAAGGTCTATTACAACATTTGCATTACTAATTCTCTTAATGCTTATCAAGTTTTTTCCAATTGGTTCTAGCTCCTTTCCGTCTATATCAAAAAACCTATATCCGAATGCTTGCGCGATGCCCATTCCCCCATCATTGGTTGCACTACCACCTACAAATAGATTAATTTCGTTGGCTCCATTTTTTATGGCGTTCACTAGTAATTCTCCTGTCCCAAATGTTGACGTTAGCATTGGGTTCAGATCTTTTTGCGCAAGCAGAATCAATCCAGAAGCGGTTGCTAATTCAATATAGGCAGTGGTTTTATCTAGATAATAATGAGCCTGCGTGTGTCTTCCCAATGGGCCTTTTACAACTAATGCTATGCACTTCATGGGTATTGCTTTCGCCAAAATATCAATGGATTGTTCCCCGCCATCAGCTAGGGGATGGAGGAGGATTTCGAACTTTTTGTTGGCTTGACGAAGGCCTTTAGCGATGCTTTCACAAACTTGAATTGCGGTTAAGGAACCTTTGAACTTATCTGGCGCTACAAGAATTTTCATACAGCTAAAATTAATAAAAATTATATTCAAAAAAAAATCTGGTGCACAAAAATAAATATCATATTTACTTGGCAACACCTGTTATCTAACTTCAATTAACATGAATATAATCTAACTGCTCCTATTAATTGGAATTATCTAACATTTTTATTATCTTTGGGAGCATTAGACTTTTGAATAAATGGCATTTTTGCGCAAGCCAATAAATAATCCACTAACAAAAAACATGTTCTTATCGTACACAATAAAAAAAATATGGCTACAAATATCTACACCGGATTTTTCCTTTTCTCTTTAGCGCTCGTTTATTTTGCTTACCGCCAATATCTAAATACACAAGACTTGCTACTGATGGGCAAAAAAACACAAGCGACAGTCATAGACTTGATTCAAGTGAGCAGTGATGATGGTGGCTACACCTACAAACCGGTTTTTGAATACCGCGCGAAAGGCGAAAAGAGAACTCATGTCAGTAGTATAAGCTCTAGTCCTGCTCCTTACCAAGTTGGCGAAAAAGTCCAAATTGTATTTGACCCCATGGATGATGAAGTAAAGATTGTAAGTTTTTGGGGACTCTATCGTTGGTCTGTTATTTTATTAATGTTTGCGGCTCCAATCCTTGTATTGTGTGGATCCTATTTGCTCTACTCAAAAGCTTGGATTTAAAAATAAATTAATGGACGCATTATTTGAAGCAGCTAGAGCTGGAAACTTATCAGAAGTCCAGCAAGGAATTGCAAACGGATTTGATATTAATCAATTCAGTAAGTACGGATTTACACTTTTACAAACAGCCGCTCTGGGAAGTAATCTCGTGGAACCAGAGCTTATATTCCCGCTCATCCAATTTCTTGTTGAATCGGGCAGTGATTTGGCTTTATTATCCAAAGACGGACGATCTACGGTTTTTCTAATGGCTGAATTTTCCCCGTCAATGAAGCCCATTGAATTATTAATATCAGCTGGCGCAGATACAAGTATTCGTGATTCTTACGGCAATCATATTGTTAAAAATGCACTGACAGAAGAAAGTCAAGCTTATCTAAGCAAACTCACTGGAGAGCCAATATACATTCCAGAGCCTGAACCCAAGCAAGTAAAAATGAAAGGGTCTGCTTGGAAAAAAGCACAAAAAGATATTACCTTAGTATTTGATCAGCTTACGCAAAAAGGGCTTATCGCTTTGCAAGATGCAGGCTATACTCAACAAGATGGCTTTCAGGATTGTGTTGAAAAATTTCATGAACAACCCAATCCAGAGTCCATATCGGGTTTTTGTTTTTATACTAGACAAGACCAAAATACGGCCAAAAGAACTAGCCGTTTGATGCTAGGTTTTTGGGGAGCTCCTGACGGAAATGATGAATCCTTGATTCAAGTTGGAAAAATAATTTGTGCTTGTTTTGAAGAAAATGGATTTGGGTATGACTGGAATGAATCGGCTAGTCAGCGCCCGGCTATTTTATTGTATAACTATACCGCGAGCAAATAAAACAAAAGTCTTGCTCGAACCGTTATCAAAGAAATCGAATAAAAATGACTCATTCAAAGTACTTATTTTTAATAGCTGTTCTAGCTATTGGTCTATTTTCCTCTTGCGAAAAAGGAGGTAAAAATGAAGAAAAAATCTCTCACTACGGAGACTCTGAAAGCCATAACATTGGAAAGAATTGTATGGAATGCCACAAATCTGGCGGAGCGGGGGAAGGTTGGTTCAACGCTGCTGGAACCGTTTTTGACTCCACCAAAACAAATACACTTAGTGATGTTACCATCAAGTTATTTTCGAAAGAGAATGGGACAGGAGATTTAAAATACACATTCGAAGGGGACGCTAAAGGGAATTTTTATAACACCAAAGCTGTTGAATTTGGGGATGGACTTTTCCCAAGTATCAAAGGACCTACTGGCACAAAATACATGTCGACTTCCGTCAAAACTGGAGCTTGTAATAGTTGCCATGGAGTGACTACTGATAAACTTTGGGCTTATTAGCTTTTGCCGCAAAGTTAGGCCGGCTTGCCACTAATTCACTAATTATTAGAGTGCGCGTTTTAATTCGTGGTTGCTAACGCCCCCAGAGAAATCAAATATAACTTCAATATCCGCAGATATTAATTACCAGCAACTACAACTAGGCTCTTCCCGTAATATTGATAGATGAAATACTTTTTTACCTATTTATTAATTCTTTTTAGCACCATGGGATTCTCACAAACTACTTTAGAAGGCTTTTATGATCTATCCCAATTTGAAATGCCCGCGCGCCTATTCTTACTAGCGGATGGCCAGTTTTATTATTCGGCTATCTTTGGATCCGTTGACCTAGAAATTTATGGTACTTATTCCATTCAAGGGGAGCAACTTTTTTTTCAGCCAAAAGAGGAACAGATGCAGCCATTCATTCTTTACGCCAGAGAAAATAAAACCTCCGAGGATTCACTTTCTTTTTATTATTACCAACCTAAGGAAGATTCTCGTTTTCAACTCGTTTTCCTTGCGGACAAACAATGGATTAACAGTTCTGTAAAAGCAGAAAATAATGGTGTGTTATTTAAAATAAAAAAGAAGAGGATTGATTCTTTGTCGATTGGTTATCCTGCTATTCAAAATGAATTGGGCCTTCTTCATGTTCGGAATACTTATAAAGCCAACATCCCGATAGGTCAAAATGATTTTTTGATCTTTTACAATCGCTATTACCAAATGAGAAAACAATTCTCCAAATCACCACTACAACTCAAAGACACCAACATTATAACCAACAAAATCCGCTCGCAGGAACCCTTGGCTGAAGGCGAAAGAGAAAAAATCTATGCATTCATTCAATCGCATAAAATGTTTGAGAATAGTACTGTAAATAATGAGCAATTTTATGAGCGAATCCTCCTTACAACAGGTACTATTCAACCTAAATTGGAATGGAGGAATGGTCAGCTATTTGAAGCTGAAGAGTAAGCCTTTTACAAGTTAATTGAGGAAGCATGGACACCTACTTGAAAAGGTAGCAGAGAGGAAAATTGGTGCAGCATTTGCCAAAAGGTGAATGTAGAACTGCAATTGTTTTGGAGCGATGGTTGATTTCAATCATCATCAATATCCACTAACCAAACACCATTCACTTTTACCAAAGTAATAAAGGAAGAAAGTCGCTCTTTGTCTTCAATTAAAATATAATTACAAGTGGCTGTGTTGTCTTCAATAACGCAATCCATATCATGGAATACGGTCATTTCATTGGAGGCACCCTCATCAGTCATATCTTCAATACTTTCAAACCATTGAATGGTCGAAGGGGTACTTAGTTTTTCTGCTTGCGCAAAAAGACCTTTGTCCACAAGTTTTTGCCACTCGATTAAAGTATCTTTTGGGGATACGACCTTAGGGTCATTTTGGCAACTTGTCCAAAAAACTAAAAAAAATACTAAGATGAAATGTGTCTTCATCAATCTATGTGTATGTTAAAATGTATCTAGCGATACATTATTGAAATCACTTGATTATCCGTGTGTCATCACCGGCATCACTAACATCATCACCTCTGAAGATTCTTCTTTTTGATCTGGGAATAATAAGCCAGCTTTGTTTGGACTAGATAATTCCATGCGGATATTTTCAGAGTGTAATGCATTTAGCATTTCAATCATGAATTTAGCATTGAAAGAAATCGTCATTGGCTCTCCCTCATACTGACAAGTTAATTGCTCCGTTGCTTCATTAGAAAAATCTAAGTCTTGCGCCGAAACAGTCAAACTTCCATCAGAGATATTCAGACTCACTTGATTCGTCGTCTTGTTTGCATATATAGCAATACGTTTCAAAGAACCCAATAAGTCTCCTCTTGAAATTGTCAAAATATTATTATTCCCAACAGGAATAACCGCATTGTAGTCTGGGAATTTTTGATCCACTAACCGACAAGATATTTCTGTATTGCCAAAACTAAAGAATGCATTTTTATCATTAAACGCAAAATTCACATCATCAGAACTAAGGGAATTTTTTAATAACGCTAAACCTTTCTTCGGTACGATAAAAGAAGCAACGATATTCGTCGGGACACTATTGATTTTGAATTTTACTAGTTTGTGTGCATCCGTTGCAACCATCGTGATGTCATTCATGTCCACCGCAAAATAGACACCTGTCATCGCCATTCTCATCTCATCCGTTGTCGTCGCAAAAATAGTCGTGCTGATACCTTCTTTCAATAAATCACCATTCACCGTAATTTTATGCTCACTTGGAGGAGAAGGCATTTCTGGAAAATCCTCACCACTCTCTCCTGCCAAACGGTACTTACCATAGGAAGAAGTTATTTTGATTGCATGCGTATCAGGATCGACATCAAAAGTCAATGGCTGCTCTGGAAAAGATTTTAAAGTTTCCAACAAAATTTTTCCAGGAATAGCAATACTGCCATTTTTGTCTGAACGCACATCCATAGAAGACTTTACAGTCGTGTCTAAGTCGGAAGCCGTTATCGTCAATGAGTTACCTTGGATATCAAATAAGAAATCCTCTAGAACTGGAATTACTGGGTTGGAAGGAATTGCTCCACTGATGGTCTGCAAATTTTTTAAAAGTTCTCCCGAAGAAATACTGAAGCGCATGATTTTCATTTTTAGTTTCACTGCAAAATTAACACGAATTTGTTAGAAAAGTGCAATTATCTTTTGGTATTTGATTGTGAATAATAGTATGCTTTATTTTACTATATTTAACCTATTCACTATCAGGTTTATGTGTTGGTTTTTATGCAAAAACTATGCCTTATCTAACCTGATCATACTCTTGCTTCATAAATCAAGAAACCACCAAGAAAAGTTAGCGTATAATAACATCAAACAGCCTAATTCAGCAAAACGAATGTATAAGGCAATTAGGCAGATTTCAAACAAAAAAACATCATTTAAGAAATTAGCTTAGATTTGTTCCACAAAACCAATAGACTATGTATCAGGCCTCAGAGCAGAAAGAATTTGTCCAGCAAGGAAAGCAATTATTAGCGAAAGCAGAAAATGTAACAGTTAAGGATTTAGACCTTTTGCGCAAGCTACTACGCTTTCACGAATGGCGCTATTATGTCAAAGACGATCCAATTATTTCTGACTTTGACTACGATAAATTGTATAAATTATTGGAGAAAATAGAGACGGCAAATCCGGAGTTGATAACGCCTGATTCTCCTACTCAGCGAGTCGGTTCTGACTTGTCTGATGATTTTCCTACCGTGAAACACATCACGCCGATGCTTTCCTTGGAGAATAGTTACAATGCGGACGATCTCAATGATTTTGAAAAACAAGTTCGAAAATTAACGGGGCATGAAGGGCCAATCACTTATGTGGTAGAACCCAAATTTGACGGAAGTTCCGTTGCATTGATTTATGAAGACGACCTATTGGTAAGAGGTGCGACACGTGGAAATGGCGCACAAGGAGATGACATCACACCCAATATCAAAACGATGCCGACCATTCCTCTTTCTGTGAATTTTTCTGAAAAGGGAATTAAGCGTGTTGAGTTAAGAGGAGAGGCGCTCATCCGAAAATCAGCCTTTGAAAAAATTAATAATAAAAGAGCAAAAGATGGACAATCCCTTTTTGCGAATCCAAGAAATGCGGCAGCAGGTGGATTGCGGATGAAAGATCCCAAAGAATCTGCACAGCGCCGATTGGATACTTTTGTCTATCAATTAACTTTTGCAGAAGGTGAAAAAGGAGACATTGCGATTGACTATTTTTCTTCGCATTCAGACATCTTAGCTTACCTTGCGGAAAAAGGATTTTTGGTTCCTCATAATTTAATAAAAGTTTGCAAAACGATCGAGGAGGTGGCCGATTTTTGTCTCCTTGCGGAAAAAAATAGAGAAAAATATCCTTACGAAATTGATGGCATGGTCGTCAAGGTTAACGACCTCGCTTTGCAAGAACAATGTGGCTTAACATCCCACCATCCACGTTGGGCAATAGCCTATAAATTTAAAGCTAAAAATGAAACCTCTATCTTAGAGGAGGTCGTTTTTCAAGTTGGAAAAATCGGTGCTATTACACCCGTTGCAAAGATAAAACCTGTTGAATTAGCTGGAGTTATTGTCTCTTCTATCTCTTTGCACAATGAGGAGTTTATCACCTCCAAAGACATTCGACTGGGGGATCATGTAGTCGTAGAAAGAGCTGGAGATGTGATTCCTTATATCGTCAAGTCTTTGCCAGAATTACGAGATGATTCGGTCAAGCCCATTCAGTTTCCAACCGAATGCCCTTCTTGCCAAACAGCATTGAAAAAAGAAGAAGGGGTCGCTGCTTGGCGATGTCCTAATTTTAATTGTCCCGAGCAAGCGGTGCAAAGATTGATTCATTTTGTTTCCAAAAATGCTATGAATATTGATGGCATGGGCGAGTCGCAAGCCCGTAAGTTTTATGAGCTTGGTTGGTTGAATAATTTTGATGATATTTATAAATTAGATTTCGATGAAATTAAAAATTTAGAAGGCTTTGGTCAGCGCTCTGCCGACAAATTACAAAAAGCAATCGAACAATCTAAATCCAATCCAATGCAACGATTATTGTATGGATTGAGCGTTCACCATTTGGGTAAAAAGGCATCTAAGTTAATTGCAGCAGAAGTCAAAAATGCGTTGGATTTAAAAGATTGGACGATCGAACAATATGTTGAAATAAAAGAAATTGGTCCAATCCTAGCCAAAAACATGATGGACTTTTTTCAGCAAGATCAAAATATTCAATTGCTTGAATCTATGAAAAGCCTAGGGGTTAATTTAAACCAAACCGAGGAAGACATGCCCGTGGTATTGACAACGACTGGCGCCTTTTCGGGTCAAACAATTCTATTCACTGGTAAGCTCCATAAGATCACTAGAAACGAAGGGAAAAAACTGGCAGAAAAAGCTGGTGCTAAAAATATCTCTGCCGTTTCGAAGAATCTTAACATTCTAGTCGTTGGCGAAAAAGCGGGTAGCAAACTCAAAAAAGCAGAAGCTTTGGGGACCGTCCAGATTTTGAAAGAAGAAGAATTTTTAGCTATTATTGGAGAAGGATAATAATGTGGTTGTAAAATAAAATAGGGGAATTGTATTTTAAATATCTATTACCTCACCTTTTTCTGCTACAACCTTTTCTCCCCAATCTGCTAAAACCTTTAACAATGGAATTAAAGTTTTACCAAATTTGGTCAAAGAATACTCCACTTTCATAGGTGCTTTTTTTGTATATACTTTTCTGTTTACAAGTCCATCTTCAACTAATTGTTTGAGTTGCAGACTTAATGTTCGTTCCGTAACCATCATTAATTTTTTTCGCAATTCACTAAACCTGTGCGGCGAAATAGATAAATACCACAATATTACCGTTTTCCATTTACCACCAATAAAATTCATCGTTACCGTGGTGCTGCAAGGGTATGTTTTACCGTTTAATTCATATAATTCCATAATCTGTAGAGATAAATTCATACTATCCATTTGGATAGTTATTGCAAAACTAAGAAACTATACTTAGTTTTGCAACTATAATTAATATAGTCTACAATGAAATATAGTTTTTTAAATGATTACAGCGAAGGTGCACATCCAAAAATATTAGAAGTATTGCTAAACTCAAATATGGTGCAGCAAATACCTTATGGTGGTGATGATTTTTCTAATAAAGCAATGAATAAAATTAAAGACAAAATAGGCAATCAAAATGTCGATGTCTTTTTTGTTTCTGGTGGCACACAAGCAAATTTAATTATCATTTCTGCAGCATTAAAATCTCACGAATCTGTTATTTCTGCAAATACAGGGCATATTACATTAAGAGAAGCAGGAGCAATTGAGGCAACAGGTCATAAAATAAATTCCATAATTTCAAATGATGGTAAGCTAACCAAAGAAGATATCGTTGAAGTGCTGAAAGAACATGATTTTGGTGCTCATGTCGTAAAACCTAAAATGGTCTATATTTCTAATGCTACCGAAATGGGTACTGTTTATACAAAATTGGAATTAACGAATTTATCCAATTTCTGTAAAAAGAATGATCTATATCTTTTCTTAGACGGTGCTAGGTTGGGCGCTGCTTTAACCGCATCAAATAATGATTGCACATTATCAGATATTGCAAGGCTAACAGATATTTTTACGATTGGAGGTACAAAAAATGGCGCTTTGATAGGAGAAGCAATAATTATCACAAATGAAAAGCTGAAAGAAGATTTTCCTTTTCATATTAAGCAAAGGGGTGCAATGTTATCAAAAGGGCGAATATTAGGTATTCAGTTTTTGGAATTATTCAAAAATAATTTATTTTTTGATTTGGCAAAGCACTCAAATGAAATGGCCTCAAAACTTACAGCAGCCATAATAGCAAATGGATTTAAAATGTCATCGGCATCTACAACCAATCAAATATTTCCGATACTACCAAACCAATTAATTGCAGAATTAGAAAAGAAATTTGAATTTTATAGGTGGAATAAAATAAATGAGGAGTTTACAACACTCCGTTTGGTAACCTCTTGGGCGACGGAAGAATCCAAAGTAGCCGAATTTATAGCTGAATTAAGCAAAGGTTAAAGCAATGACAGTATGATAACCTGCTACCTAAACTACAAAATAGACCCTTATAAGTTAAAAGAGTTCGAAGTCTATGCAAAAAAATGGATCCCATTAGTGCATAAATTTGGAGGAACACATCACGGCTATTTTTTACCACACGAAGGCTCTTCTGATAAGGCCGTTGCGCTATTTAGTTTTCCTTCATTAGCAGCCTACGAAACGTATAGAAAAGATAGTTTTAAAGATGCAGAATGCTTGGAGGCTTTTGAATATGCTGCTAAAACCAAATGTATTGTAAGCTATGAGCGTAGTTTTATGAGACCTATATTTAAATATAATTAAACCTGTTTGTAATTTGGCCCGTGCAATATGTTATACACATCTTCACCTACAGACCAAAAGCACAGTTTTTATTATCTTGCGCCAAAATATAAATCGTGCTAATACCAGACTGCTTTTCCAGTGATCATATCTATCTAGAGTTATTTGCGGCCATTATGGGCGTTATCAGTGTCTGGCTCTCCAAAAAAGAACACATCGGCGTATTTCCGACAGGTCTTGTGAGCACCGCTATCTATACGTATATCTGTAATATATATGAGCTTAGGGGCGACATGGTCATTAATGGTTATTATACCTTGATGAGTATCTATGGCTGGTACTATTGGTTGAGTTCCACAAAGGAAGGAGAAGAGCAAGTGCGTATTTCAAGAACCACATCCAAAGAAAAAATCTGGATTGTTGTTGGCTTTTTTGCCGCTATGGCTTTTGTCTTTTGGGTGTATTATTTCTTCGAAACACCATTGACGAAAGTTGCCTATGCCGATGCTTTTACAACAGCAGTATTCTTTATTGCAATGTGGTTAATGGCTCGAAAAAAGATTGAAAATTGGACCTTCTGGATAGCTGGTAATATTATTTCTATTCCGTTATATTTTTACAAAAACCTTTGCTTTACGGGCGTTCAGTATATGGTCTTTTTAGTGTTGGCTATACTTGGATATATAGAATGGCGCCGGCGTTTGGATGACAAGAAAGATATTTCTGAGCATCTTATTTATTAATATGTGTCGATCGCTTTAGCTCCGTGATACACCATTCCGTCATTAAAACTACCGTACAACTCCACAACTCTCCAGAGCCACAATTTTCTCCCCATCTCCCTTAAAGAATTCAAAGCGTATCACATAAATACCAGCCGAAACGGGAAGACGATTATCATCGACACCTTCCCAACGAATCTGCCCATTTTTTCCAACTAATTCATTGTTAGCTAGGCGATGAATCGTTTGCCCTTCTTGATTGAATATCTTGGCACTTAGGACATAGCCAGATTCTGGTAAATTATATTGCATCAAGACAAAATCCTCAAATCCATCCCCATCGGGAGAACAGATTTTACGAATAACTTCTACGTGTGATTCACCTTTAGCGGTGGTCTCTGAAAATTGGCCGTTTTGATAACCAGGTGTTCCATAATGGGTACTACTCGCTCCTGAAATCCAATTACTTCGGGCAGATGCCCCATAAGGATTTATTTTTTCCAGCGCAACGCCATCTTTATTGGTCAAAAAACTAATATGCATATCTTCATTATAATCGGCTTCGTCAATAACTGTTCCGTCATGAATCACGGTGACATTTCCAGCTTCATCATTTAAGCTCGGTAATTTATTTTTCACAATCCATGCGGTATCAGGCGTATCATATTGTGCTCGAACGCCGGCCGGATCTGTTGTAAATGCTACATAGCTTTTAGGAAATAACAAACCACTAGTTGTAATCGGTTCGATGTCATCTTCTTTGGATAGATTTGCAATAGTTAGCTGCTTAATATCAATAATTTTATTTGAAATATTTAGTAACTCCACATAGTCTTTTTCGCCAGTAGCTGGATTAAACAATATTTCATTGACAATGACATCTCCCACTTCAGGGTCCGTCGCTAATCCATACTTCAACTGAGTAACCTGAGTGAGTGCCTCTTCTATGCAGTTTGAGATTCCGGATTGAATAGTTAACTCATACACCACTCCTTCCTCTAACGGTTCTACCAATGTGAGGGTTACTTCATTTCCAGCATTCTGCGCAGTACTTATTTCAACAGCAGGAATAAAACTATAATTATTAATATTACTTGCATTCTCCCCGACCACTTGGTCAAAAACAACGATGATACTTGTCTCACTTAAAGGAGATACTCGCAACGCATGAAGCACATCCGCTTGAAAAGCAACATCAAACACACTATTCATTTTACCTGGAGTCCCTCCTTGTAAATTGGAGGAAGCAGTCCAATTTGATTCGTTCAGGCAAGGATTATCTGGATTAATTAATTCTAGTGACCATCCTCCATCTTTCTTGTCATTGTCTTGATAAGACGATGTGGTATAGGAGATTTCGTGAATCATTTCGGTGGTTGAGATCGAAATAGTTGCACCACTATTAGTCAATCCGGGTAAGTCTATACCTAGAATATTATTAAAGTCACTCCAAAGATCCAAATCATCGTTATCCACTAAAACCATATAAGACTGAGGCAGCATCAATACATCTGGCAATGGCTTTGAAGTCGTGTTTACAGAAAGGGTAAGCCCTTTTAATTTCAAAGACTTATTGGAGCGATTATACAATTCAATAAATTCACTTTCTGGTAAACCAATAGTTGGTTTTGGATCTGGAAAGACTTCATTAATAACAATATCAAAAGGCTCAATGGCCTCCACAACAGAATAAAGAAAATCAATATTACTATCACCACTATTACCAATTGCATCCGAAATGTTCTTAGCTAAAATGGTATAAGACTCCCCATTAACAAGGTCTTGCGACAAATTTAATCTAACTTGCAAACCTGACAAAGTCGTTACCGAAGCAACATCAATGCCATTTGATATTACAAATTGATCGGCTGTCAAACTTGTACTAGAAATCTGCTCATCGAAATCTAAAATCAATGTCTTACTATCTGGAGCTTGCGCCAAAGTCAAGCTAGGAGGCGTTGTATCAGGTACTTTCTTTTGAAGACTAATATCATCAAAGTAAAATTTATCTTTTCGTGTAGCCGTATAAGCACAATGCAAAGCAAAGAAACCAGTATTGGAAACGGTCGAAATCCAACTAGCAACTGGGGCCGGATTATCACCCCCAGAATAGTCTACTGCTAACGTCCAATTTTTCTTTAATTTTTCTACAACTATTTTTAATTCTACTGGACTACTAGACACCGATCCAATAGCCGTTTTTGTAAGTAACTCCTCCACGCCATCCTTCCGAAGCATAACCCGAATCGCATCATCATTTCCATTTTCACCAATGGCAAGGAATAATCCATCTGAATTTTCCAAATCGCTATTTTCCGCAAGGAGATATACTTGTAACTGGTTTGACTTTGATGGAGAAAAATCCATTTTTATCGACAGCGCCCAAATTGCAGAATCCGGAACAGTCGTCGGCAGATAAAGCACTGAAGTACCTGCTTCTGTAGCATTTAATTGGAGCGCTTTATCGCTATTGACTTTAAATTGGCTCACATCGCCTTGCCAAGTGGGGTTCATCAAATTCCCATCATTAAAATCATCCGAAAACTGAGCCATCAAGCCAAATTGAAGGACAGAGAGAAATAGTAACGTCAAGAAAAAGCGCATATCATAAGTTTTGTGCAAATTACGTTTATTTTTGGTTATATATTGGGGCTTTTTTGGTACTTATTGGATTTAGAAAAAATTAAGATTGATGATACAAAATGGATTTAGGTAGAATGCCTGCCTCAAACATACACTTTCTCTTTTTAGCTTTGTGCAATTGTTAGACACCAAGTTTGGCTAACCTAATAACTATCACTATCTTTGCTCACCTTATGATAATGGAAACGCGATATACTATCAAACTGACCCAATTTGAAGGGCCTTTTGACCTCCTTTTGTTCTTTATTGAACGAGATGAGCTAGACATTTATGACATCCCAATTGCCAAGATAACCGCTGATTTCTTAGCGTACATCAAGCAAATGGAGGATATGAACGTCGATGTGGCTAGTGAGTTTATCCTTGTTGCTGCCACTTTGATGCGCATCAAGGCTCGAATACTCATTCCACGCAAAGAGCTTGACGAAGAAGGCAATGAGATAGATCCTCGGATGGAATTAGTCGAAAGACTCTTAGAATATAAGCGTTATAAAAGCATCTTGGGCCAAATGCGTCAATTTGAAGAGGATCGCTCTTTAATGGCCAAACGCGGATACTCCAAGAAAGAAGTGAAAGATATTGCTGTAAGAGCACTTGTTGATGTAGAATTAGAGTCTTTGACTTTGTTCAAATTGATGAAAGCTTTTCATCGAGTTCTGGATCGGATGGAAGGGCGACAAAGTCGTGTCATTCACCAAGTATATGCTTATTCGCACACCATTAAAGGGCAACAAGCTTTTTTAATAGAGCAGATTGGGGAAGAAAAAGTCAGATTTGAAGAGATTTTTGGTATTTTAGAGACAAGAATGCATGCCATTATCACCTTCATGTCTTTGTTAGAATTATTGAATCGACTAGAATATGTTGTCACACAAGGAGAAGGCAATAATAACTTTTGGATAGAAAAGAATCCAGATGCGCCCGAAGAAGTTCCTGCTGACATTGCAAAAGGTTGGGATGAAGAAGCTCCCGGAGAAATTGTAGTGGACAATGAAGACGAGAATAATACCCCGCCAAGCGAATAAATTAATATAGTAAAATTAAAAATACGTCGCTAGCTCCTATCACCATAGGAGCTACAGAATGGGTGACATTCCTCATCTATTTTTAATTGTAAGCTTAATTCAATTCTCTTATTTTTATCAAAAAAATAACAAATGAGAGAAAGAACAACTTGGGCAGAACCCTACAAAATTAAAATGGTTGAGCCTGTTTTTATGACTACTCGTGCACAACGAGAAGCTTACATTAAAGAAGCTGGTTACAATACTTTTTTATTGAAATCAAAAGACGTTTACATTGATTTATTGACCGATAGTGGCACTTCTGCTATGAGCGATCGCCAGTGGGCGGGCATGATGCTAGGTGATGAAGCTTATGCTGGTAGCCGTAATTTCTATAACTTGGAGGAAGCTATTAGAAAGTACTATGGCTATAAGTTTTTAGTGCCGACCCACCAAGGTCGTGCTGCCGAGCATATCATTTCCCAGATTATGATCAAAGATGGGGACTACATTCCAGGTAATATGTATTTCACCACAACACGCTTACACCAAGAATTAGCAGGTGGAACTTTTGTAGATGTCATTGTCGATGAAGCACATGATCCCAAAAGTACTTTTCTATTCAAAGGAAATATCAATATCGAAAAACTTGAAAACCTGATAGTAGAGAAAGGAGCGGATCACATTCCTTATGTAAGTGTCGCCACAACCGTAAACATGGCTGGTGGACAACCCATTTCAATGGCAAATCTCAAGGAACTTCGGGCGCTTACGCAAAAACATGGAATAGCCGTCGTGCATGACATGACCCGTGTAGCGGAGAATGCATACATGATTCAATTGAACGAATCAGGCTACCAGAATACGCCTGTTGCAGACATTGTAAAGGAAATTTGTGATTTGACTGATGCTGCCACCATGAGTGCCAAGAAAGATGCTTTAGTTAATATTGGTGGATTCTTAGCGTTGAATGATCCGGACATTTTTGAAAAGGCTAGAAACATGGTCGTCGTCTATGAAGGACTTCACACCTATGGAGGAATGGCCGGAAGAGATATGCAAGCAATGGCAATCGGTATTCAAGAATCTGTCGATGATGATCACATTCGGGCAAGAGTTGGGCAAGTTCATTATTTAGGAAAAAAACTAATCGAAGCAGGCGTGCCTGTTGTTCGTCCAATCGGAACACACGGAATCTTCTTGGATGCCAAAGCTATTTTGCCTCATTTATCACAAGATGAATTCCCAGCTCAAACATTAGCAGCAGAATTATATCTAGATGCTGGAATCAGAGCGATGGAGCGTGGTGTTGTTTCTGCTGGTCGAAATAAAGAAACAGGAAAGCATAATTATCCCAAATTGGAATTAGTGCGTTTGACCATTCCTCGTCGGGTGTACACCCAAGCACACATGGATTTAATCGCGGAGTCAGTCGCCTATGTTTATGATAATAGACAAGAGATAAAAGGGTTAAAAATGGTCTATGAACCTGCTTATCTTCGCTTCTTTCAAGCAAAATTTGAACCGCTAGTTTAGTGCGCTTCATACATTACAAAGAAAACAGATAACTTGCTAGTTATCTGTTTTTTTTGTATTTTTAGCTTCTTAAAACAAAGCTAATGAGTATTGCTATTCTTAAAAACTTCTTTTCTAAAAAAATCATTAATGCCAGCCCTGACATAAGAGATATTCTTCTAGTCTGCGAAAATTATTTCTTGAGAAGTGAGCGCCCCCAATCGTTTGTTGGAAAGATGAAAACTATTTTGGGCCACAATCCTAATATCCCAAAATTGCAATTCTCCAATAATTGGTCTGTCAATATTTTTGGAGAAGTATTACAATTTACTAGCCGTTACGCCCCAGAAAAAGCGATAGATCTAGTCCTTTCGGAAAAAAATAAAAATAACAAGGCCGCAAGGAGAGCCTTCAATTCTAGGTTTTATTATTTCATTCCCCACTTAGCGTATATTGTTAAAAAATATAAGTGGTATATCGACCAAAAAATAAGTGAAAAATACACCTTCAAACAAGCTGTAAATAGATATTTAATATTAAGAAAACTTGTCGAAATTGATTCTATCACTTACAGCAAATTATTCAATAAATTCTTATCTGATTATCTAGCTTTTTTTACGGGGACACCAATCAAAAACTTTTATGGTTGGGAAGCAAAACGAGACATCTCTATAAATGGTATTGTAGCCAGCTACAGGATGAGTCTATTGGTTTTTCGATTTTATGAAGAACTATTACCGAAAGAAGCGTTTCTTAATAAGTTAAAAAGTTTTTCTAGCAATACTTTTTTCTTTCCACCAGAGCTAATACCTTATATAAAAAAGCATTTAGGCAAAGATGCGATGCCCTATCTCGCAAAAGTATTCGTCCAAGAAAATCGAGCCGTTGGGGCAAAATTTTACAAAACACTTTTTGAACAAATAGATGACCTCGATTGGTTCCCTTTTGAGTCTTATATCTGGTCTGGGATGAAGGGTCTCAGTGTTCAAGAGCAGGCTGAAGCTGCCAAGTTTTTTGCATCCAAACCCGAAGAGTCCTTTGAATTAGCAAAAAACTATTTAAATAGCAAACAGAAAGAGGAGCGTCAATTAGCTTTTTTTACGCTTGCGCAAATAGAAAATAAGGAAGCAGCAGCCTTAGTTGAAAATGCATTTCAGAAAGAAAAGGTGGAAAGAGTCCGAGAGGTAATGAAAGCAGCAGCTGTTCGTCGAATTTATCCAAAGACCATGTTAATCGATCAAGTTCAACAGATGATTGACCATGCAGCAAAACGAGGGAAGCTAAAGAAATGGACTATTAAAAATTTCGCGGAAGCTGACCTCCCCAAACTTTTTCTAAAAACTGGAGAGGAGCTTACGGACGAACAAGTTCGCTTTTTATTCTATCGAATGAAGCAAATAAAAACCATGCAATCAGATCCAGAAGCAAAGTTTCTGTTGAACTTAATAGATCCCAATCGTTCTGTAGACTTTGCTCAATTCATCTTAGAAGGCTTTCTAAATAAGGGTGCAGAGGCTAAAGACAAATACATCATGTGTCTTGCCGGCTTACTTGGCGATGATCGTTTATTAGATTATTTACAAAAGCTATTTAAGAAATTATTTGATGCTAAGCGGATGAAGATGGCACAGTATGTCATTGGAACTATCGCCTTAATTGGTTCCGACAAAGCCCTTCGATTCATTGAGTATGTTTCTCGAAAATACAAAAGAAAGGAATCGCTTGCAGAAACAGCAGAAGAAGCATTAGAAATTGCAGCAGCAGAATTGGGGATAGATTTATTTGAATTATCCGATCGGATTATTCCAGATTTTGGTTTTGATGGTTTGTACAAGACGATTGAAATTGGAGAAGAAGAAATGCGGGTATTTGTGGCCAATGATTTTAAACTACGGTTCATTACTGAAGATAATAAAATTAGAAAATCTATTCCGAAAGCCGCTTCCAAAGCGTTGAAGGAAGAGATGAAAATCATTCAAAAAGAAATAAGAGAAGTCAATAAAGCTCAAAAGGATCGGTTAGAACAATATATGGTAATGGAGCGCAAATGGACAATCGAAGACTGGCAAAAATTCTATTTGAATAATCCAGTCATGTTCATTTATGCAGCTTCTTTAGTTTGGGGTGTATTTGATGAAAATCAAAAGTTAATCGAATTATTTTATGTTGACGAAAGTGCTTCTATTCTTAATATTAAAGATGATGAGCTAGAATTAGAGGAAAAACATTTTATTGGAATCGTGCATCCTTTGAGAATAACGGAAGCACAAATAACGGAATGGAATCAGCAGTTTTTTGAATTAGAAATACAACAGCCTTTCCTCCAATTAAACCGTTCTGCTTTTACAATCAATTCGGAAGAGCAAGGCCAAATTAAAATACTGCGCTACGAAGGAAAGAAACCCAGTATTGTACCGAGAGCCGTTCAGGGATATTTTGAAAAAAGAGGTTGGCGAAAGCAAGTCGAGGATGCTGGCTGTTTTACTTTTACGAAAACATTCAAACAAGAGGGTATTTATGCCCATATGAATGTGGAGGGATTATGTGTAGGCTGGTATGATGGCGTGGTTATTTTTTGGGATATTCGCTTTTTAAAAATTGGCACTTGGTCTTGGAAGGCTGGAATAGAATTAGACAAAATTCCAGTGATTGCTTTTTCGGAAGTTATTATGGATATGGAAGGAATGCCTTTTGAGGAGGAAACGGACCAATTAGATTTGGCTGGGACTGGCAGGTAGCCTTCATAAGTTGGGACGGAGTGGCAAATAAAAGAAAATTTTATTCCTTGATGGGATCCAATGTGCAGTCAATTATCAAGAACAATCTCTGATGATAAGTTTTATTTGGGGACTGGAAGGATTGCGCTTCGCTACATAAAATTTGCTTTTGTTTTCTTGTTAATTACCCCCTCTAATCCCCCTTCTTAAGTTGGGACGGAGTGGCAAATAAAAGAAAATTTTATTCCTTGGTGGAATCCAATGCACAGTCAATTATCAAGAACAATTTCTGATGATAAGTTTTTTTCGGATACCCTAATTTCAAAAAGGTGTATAACATAT
>JAUTBZ010167982.1:0-10525 GCA_032361785.1 Lepetodrilus galriftensis | reverse complement strand
TATATTGTCACTAATTACAATAAACCAATGCCATGGCAGTCACTAGCCCAGCTAATACGCATATCATCGTAATGTACGCAGTCAAAACTGAGAAATACGCACAGATATTAAATCTGTAAGTGATGCAAACACGTATATAAGCCTACTTAATACTGATTGAGTCCATTAATATTCCCTTTAGAACTTTAAATTGCAGCTTCTAACAGGATTTACACGAGCTGCTAATCGGCTTCATTGTCTGCCAATCTTGACCTGTTACCGAGTGGTGTTCACTTGAACATCATTGTTTTATATTATGCAAAATGAAGTTAATGTTTTATTATATTATGTTGTCAATAGAATAAATGTATTATGAACTATACATCTCATGTAGATCACTGTTATTTTAATGTTGATTTGTTATTGTATATATTTTCTAGTGGTTTAGCAAATGATCAGCATCTCATCTACTAGTATCTCATAACCGGATCGTCTTTCCTTAAGCTTTTCAAATCACTTATAAATATTATACATGTTTTAAGGCATTCTATCACAATTGATAGACCTGTATAATGGACAAACGGATTTCGATCTGAGACTAATTACGCTTGATTTATCCACCCAAAAGTTATTAAAATATTAATATTTTTATTGGAACTGTAAACTGCAATGGAATTATTATCTATCCTACAGTTGTGAAATATATATTTGGTAATTAGAGGTACTTAGGGCCTATTTGGTCCAACACGACAACTTAATCTGTGATAGTATGCCTTTAAAGTAAGTATATACTGGAAGATAGCTTGATTACATTGGTGTAATATTAGTATAAATTACAACCGTTTTGCAGCGAGCAACAATGGGGATACCTGTGGCATCAGCGTCATATTCACAGACGAGTTTTCGGAATACCCCTCACCAATTCGGGTTCGAACCCAACACTTACTGACGGGGAGGAAGAGCTTACCCCAGAGACAAAGCCCACCATCAAATTCCGGGGGTGGAGGACGAGGTAATAAGTAGGCCGACCTCTGCAGGAATTATGTTCTTATTTACTTCTATATTTAGAAATAGTGTTACTAGTATGTTAGTTACAAGCATAACACATATAACACATATATATATATTACTAGTATTTTAAATGAGAATAACCCATGAGATACGAGTGATTACGGACAATATATTCCCAGTGAAATTAAAGGCATAATATCACGGATGATTGACACAACAAATTCGATCTGAGACTAATTACGCTTGATTTATCCACCCAAAAGTTGTTATTTACTGATGTACTTAATCCCTAGTACTCGATAAACAAATCATATTTTATATAAATAAGGTAAGGTTCCGCTATTTATCTTGTCATTGATGTATCACTGTTCTGAGAAGGAATGTGTGAGCAACTTGGAGTTATGTCCCCTTGTATGATATAGAAAGAATCAGTTGTCTATCGGGGGGTTGCAGTGGAGAATTATCAACCACACATCGGTGGAACGCTTTTTGGAAGTACAAACATGATTTTTGTGTGTATTGAGTAAATGTACTTTGCAGTTATAGCTAAGAACGGGTCCAAAACAACCATAAACATCTGTGATATTATGCCTTTAATGTTCGATCACAGTTCCGAGCTTTAGCGAGTATTCAGGAAGTAGTTGATGTAATAGTTCCCATGTAATACTAGTAGCCTAAAACAATCACGACTATAATATATATATATATTATATGGGCATATTTCTTTTAGAGTTAATTCCTAAGTGTAATTTATCTCTTTCATATGATAAATATATTACTAGTCCGATGTCAGATTGACCGTAGTATTTTGTCGATTGCAACATCTGATTGACTTGTTTAGATAAAAAATGATAATGATAATAATAATAATAATAATTATAATAATAATAATAATAATAATATTTTATAATAATAATAATAATAATAATAATAATAATTTAGTACTTATTATTTATATAAACATAGTTTCTTTCTATTTTAGCAGCAGATACGATGAAGCATAGCGGACGATCACGACGACGGTCTCTATTCCCGACACCAATGACTGACGTGGAAGCGTGACTTAGTCTAGACAAATTAACCCATAACGTGACTTAGTCTAGACAAATTAACCCATAACGTGACGTGACAGAGAACATTGGTACTGTAGAAGGTTTCTTGGTATCAGAAGAAGCAGAATGTCATCCTCTAGAACAAGTCACATCCGCAAAACAATATAATAGTCCACTTTGGGGGTAACACGTTATCAGGAAACCCAAAGCCATTCATTTTGCTTACATTATGGCTCGCTATTTGCC
This sequence comes from Lepetodrilus galriftensis, assembly GCA_032361785.1. Classification (NCBI taxonomy): domain Eukaryota; kingdom Metazoa; phylum Mollusca; class Gastropoda; order Lepetellida; family Lepetodrilidae; genus Lepetodrilus; species Lepetodrilus galriftensis. The sequence continues at coordinate 8,237 of JAUTBZ010167982.1, read as the reverse complement.
AGCCGGACTTCATATGGCCCCAAATCCATATATAAAGTCCGGATAATGATAGTTTTATACGACATATAAATCACGACCGAGGGCACATAAAGCCCAGTGGAAAGTGGAACAATTTGGGCCTACTTTCACTTGAAATATTTTGTAAATATATCTGCCTTGCGTGGTACTCAGAACAGAACAGAACAGAGAACAGAGAACAGAACAGAACCTTTATTTCACTCAGACCGAGGTATGAAATACAACAATAATAACATAATAGAATACGGTAATTGCGGGCAGGGATTTGCTAGGAACCCACGACCACCGAATCACCCATAATCTCCCCTAGGAGCACATAGCTCCCCCCCACCCCCACGCCCCTGAGGGAAATGACTACTGTTGCTATGTTAGACAAGCTTTTCAAAATGGCATCTTCAACATCATGTTAGTATTCATTAAAATAAGCAGTTTGCTTGTTTACCAATCCATTTTCAAACTATTTTGGAAATAAATATGTTTAACCCACATATTCAAGAATACTGTTTGTACCACTGAAAAAAACCATTGCAGAAGAAGACGAAGAAGCTGTATTTAATGTCGGATACGTATATATAACAAAACAAGGGTAATTTTAGTTCACAGGAGAGTTGTTGTGTAATATCGCCGCGATGTGTAATAGTTACATCGATAGATATACAACCGCGATGTGTATAGTTGGAGGTGCACATCCAGCCGCGATCTGTAATTGCCTAAGTCACATTTGCTCTACTATTATACGGCTAGGCTACGGCGGCCGTAGCCCCATGAAATCGTGAGATACCTACAGCGGCCATAGAACATCAACGGTGGCCGCACGGTCGGGGTGGCCGTAGAATTATAGTGCGGAGTTATAACATTTTTCCATTTCTAGGCTCGCCGAAGAAAACCCACACGCCGTAGCCCAATTGGTTAACCCTCGGTGCTGCCCACAGTATATATATATATATACAGAGCCTCGTGCGATTTGGCTCTCTTCCTAAACCAGAAGGATCTTCTGGAAGAGCTGTCTTCCGTAAAGTGAACAGGCAGAAGACAGAAAACAAAAGAAAACATTTGGCGACCGACAACATTTCGACAGAGTATCATCAGCTGATCATGGCGATGCAGTTCGATGATTGCGGCATAAGACCAGTTAGCCTATTCTAAGGGCCTCTGTAGTCTACTGAGTGTTCGCCCTTTCAAAGTATAAACATGTTTGTTGTCTATCAGCTTAATTTCATTGAACACGACAGGTGTCGCCATATTGTTTCAGAAGACAACGCCTGTCTTCCAAGAAGAGAAGACGGCAAAACGAACAAGTATACTAAAGCTGAAGATACCTCATCCACTTCTAGAAGTGCAAATCGCACGGGGCTCAGGGATATAGGGTAGGGGAGGTAATCCCGCGATGAGCCGATTGGCCGTATAGCCATGCCCTAGAGTGATTCACGGAGACCATACGTCGGACGTACTGTGGCATTGCGTCTGCTGTAGGGTATTATGAATGACAATTTACCTTTACGACAGCCGCAGGAATTCCACGGGCACCCTAACTTAGTTGTAATGTTGGATCTGGTTGGATACACAGCTATTTCATAATGATGTGGAACATTTGATTGACCTGCATTACATAATTTTTGAGTACCAATCAGGGGTTTGTAACATTACCTGCCAGACTATAAGTGTAGCTAAGCCTTTTTTTATATACCGGCCTTGGGTACTTTATTCCGTTCAGAACTCACTTCCTGTGTCACACGGAATTAAGTAGGCTAGCGCTGAGGTGCGAGGATGAGCGTACTATGATTACAGCTCATCAATACTTCATCAGGAGCTATTATATAAATGCTGATGTTTGTATACATATGGCAAACGTGTTGTTAAAAGAAGATTTGGCCAAATATACTAGAAATGTCCGGCTATCGCCGCGACAAAGATTAGATCAACATTTTTCGTCACGAATTTCGCTTTTGGTGTGTTATCGTAGAACGAAAATCGTCGAGTTTGTCGCCTCGAAATGCGCTTCTGGTGTGCAAGGACCTCTTGAATAACATAACATGTGTGGACGAATATAGCCATTGTGGAAGTGTTTTATTGCATCCTAGTTTCTAATTAGGTTTTCAAAATTAAAATGTTAATTAATATGCATGATTTGACAGACCCTTGGTACTAGACATCGCCCTTTGTCCCCGTGTCACGACGGCCTCCTAAAGTTATGACCCAGTGTATCACCTCCTAAGTTATATGTCAATATAAGAATGGATAAGACTTGTGACATAGGAGTTGCTAACTGGTTAGGACAGCGTCGTGAAACGTCAATGGTCGTCAGGTCTTGGCGGAGCTCGATGACCGTTCTCCTCAGATCCTTCTGGAGAGTCCTCACTTTCTCCATCTCCCCCAGGCAAGGGTACTATTCCGAGCTTCGCTTTCTACATTACTACCCTTGCCATCATACCTACCACTATCCGGGCAAGCAGTTTTACACCCTGGCGGCAGAGCGAGTTGTTTCCCCCTGTGTCTATATTTAAACAACCAATCAATACATGCCTTATTACAGCTACGGTATATGATATACAAAATACATCTAAATACAGTTCTGCCTTATATGGAAGAAAACTCACTGACCGAAAACGAAAATACTGCTCTGTTCAATGCATTCTATTTATAGACTGACCTGAGTTTTTTTCTCCGCTGACCACCATTTTGTTGCGGACAAAAAAGATCACTTCAGTAAGATTAGTAATACACCCGAAAGAAATATCATTATTGGTTGGGGAAAGATAGTTATATCAGAATAATATGTTTAGTTTAGTTTGAACATATTTTATTCACAATAGAAAGGGATAATATATGCTAATCCCGTTAGCAACGTAAAGATGATTTATTGGCACTTGTCACGTTGGAAATGAGGCCTACCCCTTACTTCAATATTGTATTTTTTTCAAAATTGTGATTTATGAATCTTTCGCTTATTTTACGACTTATGGCAGGATAAAATCAGCAACATCCGTAGCGCTGAATGTTGCAGTAAACCTGCGAACACCGGCTGGTACTGACAAGACCAAAGATGATATTTGCATTGCCACTCTACAGATAGCACATCCTATTAAAATATTAACTTCTAACATAACAGAAGAACAGAACAGAGTCTAACAGAACCTTCAGTCAATTAACATATTAAAATCTAACATAACAGAAGAACAGAAGAACAGAACAGAGTCTAACAGAACCTTCAGTCAATTAAAATTTTAAAATCTAACATAACAGAAGAACAGAACAGAGTCTAACAGAACCTTCAGTCAATTAAAATATTAAAATCTAACATAACAGAAGAACAGAACAGAGTCTAACAGAAGCTTCAGTCAATAAAAATATTAAAATCTAACATAACGGAAGAACAGAAGAACAGAACAGAGTCTAACAGAACCTTCAGTCAATAAAAATATTAAAATCTAACATAACAGAAGAACAGAAGAACAGAACAGAGTCTAACAGAAGCTTCAGTCAATAAAAATATTAAAATCTAACATAACAGAAGAACAGAAGAACAGAACAGAGTCTAACAGAACAGAGTCTAACAGAACCTTCAGTCAATTAAAATATTAAAATCTAACATAACAGAAGAACAGAAGAACAGAACAGAGTCTAACAGAACCTTCAGTCAATTAAAATATTAAAATGTAACATAACAGAAGAACAGAAGAACAGAAGAACAGAACAGTCTAACAGAAGCTTCAGTCCGCTCGGACCGAAGAAACACCGACGTACTTGCGAACAAGAGAAATAGATAACAAACGGCGAACGGTGTCCGAGCGGCCCTTCAGATTCCTCTTAAGTGAAAGATCTACCATAATTGCCGAGAATGAATAAGGAGCGCATTTTATTGATGTGATCGACTATAGGCGAGTTTGACCGAAGCCAGACGAACGGAGATGATTTGTAGTCCACTGGAGTAGTTCTAACTCTACTGGCCGATTTGTCTCGAGGAAGTGAACATCTTCAAGTAATTGTTGCAGATGGACAACACTATGTTAGATGTATAGTAGCCGGGCTGATATTGCCTACCTACAAGTAATATAATCACGGTTTATCAAGACACACTGGCCAGAGTCCATATCATTGTTAACGTATGAAAGTTATCACTGTCGGATACGATCGTTCTAAGAAATGGGAGTCAGCATTATAAATGGCCACCTGCTCTGTCAGTATACATAAATATACGTATGCTATATCCAATTTTGGTTTGGATTGATTGCGGGGCAGTCAACGTCGTTTTAATATTGTTCCCAGATGAAGTTCAAAGAGGCAATGGTTTATCTGTCTAACATAGGGAATAAACGCTAAGAATGTCGATGGGGTCTGGACCCCAATATCCATGGTTTCATCAATGCGTTAATCAGGGTATCGTTTCTCGAAGCTCTCATTTCTACTATGAGACCAAAGCGCTCTCGTAACTGTACGATATCCATGTATTAGAGACGGCTACGATAGTGTTTAAGGTCTCGTAGTCGATATTAATATGAAAGCTTCCAGAAACGATACCAATACTTCTTCGGCATTTAATTTAATTTAATTTAATTTAATTTCATTTAATAGAAACAGCAATTTAACTCGTCACCCTATGCCTAAAATCTTATGTAAATAGTTTTGCTATGACGAATTTCTACATTGCTGGGTATTCAATCAAGGATGTACAAATGTTAATATGCACGACATATCACACAATGCTGTCGCCCGTAACAGCATTGTTATGGATTGGTAATGGATTGAATTCAAAGACGTAGAGAAATACGATCGGTATAGAAACGTGTACGTCCTAATTTGCAGTTTCCATCAATTCCGCTGTAAGTTATCACTACGTAATGGCTTGTTCTGGCTTCGCGTAGTGATTTATTTGCAAAACAACAGACAATTCTATTATTGCATTGTACCTATGTGCAAACCATATTTAAAGTTGAAGGGAATGTGAATCTTAAATTGTAATCTTAATGGGACTACATTATCTTTTAGATGCAAGTACAAATAACATAGGCATATATCTCCTTCCGTGGTCTATGAATCGACAGTAGGTTTAGGTAAATCGGAATTTTGGAAAAGTAAACAATTATAATAAATCATGGATCTTTAAAAAATATATTTTTTATTTTTATTTTTATGAAAAACAGAATCCAATTTCGAGATGGATTTGAATTGTGAAAAAACCCAAACCGGATATGAACTGACGTGCGTTCCATGCTCATTTAACAGACTGAATGTAATATCCATTCTCAATGGTCACCATGTCTCGCGCGTGATGTATTCTGGGGGTTCAATATTACTTTCTCTCGGATTAATGTAAAGAAACGTCACGCAAAATATGATACATCGAGCGGCTATCGTCAGGACTCAGACACGTTGACTGCACTTTCCACTCCTGCGGTTCTCCTGTACCCGTATCCTCAAAACACGGGGAATTAGGCTATGCTTATTTTGTATACCAGTATACATCTAAATAGACACAATGGTGTATGTTTCAAGGATGCACGGCAAACATATATAGTTAGGTGTTCTCTTCCCGGGTATTGTTTCTCGGAGCTGTCACATCCACTATGACAACAGTGCTCTCGTAAGTGTAAGATACCCACCCAGATAGCCACAAGCCGTCGGGCCAACGTCTTCTTTGGTCAGTACCGTCGCATGGCCCAGCCAAAACAACGTTGGGACAACGGTTCTGACAACAGTGGCCCACTGGCGCAACGTTGGTGGGCCAACGGTGGACCACCGACTCGTGGCAGCTATCTGGGAATTATTAGAGATGTCTACGAGAGTTCTTATGGCACTTAGATAAGAGAGCTTCGAGAAACGATACCCACCATCCTGACAGGATCGGGCAACATCATGGTAGGACGCTTTCATCTCGGCTGTTTTGGGGGCCTATTCACGAAAAGAACCTTTCGAGAATAGGCCCACTGAGTTGTTGACCATCCACGTTAAGTGTCCGAGGGCCCGTTCCATCGTTCTGTGGAAAGAGGCCATCGGCGTATACATAAGGGGACTTTGAACACTGCTTTTAGAGGATGTCTAGCGAGTGAGTTAAGCTAGTAATACGTGTCTGGGTTGTTTTCCATTGAGGAATTAATTTCGGGAAGTTGTGGTGACAACAAAGCTGATCCAGAAATATAACTTTATATACATTGGTCGTGCTGATTGAGGCTTTGACCTCAGTGTTCTCAGTGAAGGCGTGTGACAGATAATGGTAGACACTGTAGATACTCAATTTAATCTAATTATATCAAAAAGCTTCTCTTAAAACGATCTAAGTTAATGAAAATATGGTAGTAATAGGAACTATTATTTATTTCAGGAATGCTCGTTTGTGAAATGGAATTAAATCTGCCCCCAAAATAACGACTCTTTTTGTTAACGATTTCGTGCTCAAGCTCAAATTTTATATGGAGATTTGTGACATTTTTTTTATTGAGAATAAAATTGTATTCAAAACGATTTTTTGATCTCGTGGACGTTTTCTCGAACTCAATAACGTAAGAACTTCTTCGTAAGAAAAGATCTATTTAAACTTGTCATAAACAGAAAACCAGTTAGGTAAATTCATAGTACTTATACGCACCTCTTCGAGAATACGTGCCCTGATCGACATTAAACAGGAACTCTTCTTCGGAATTAAACCGACGCATTCCTGTTTTCAGTGACACTTCCACCTCTCGTCATCCGTCGCATCAAGATGACGTCATTTCCGGGAACAACTCGGATTCACTTAGTGTATTTCAATATGAAATAACCATGATTTCAAGAGTCTATTCAGCTCGGGGACACCGCACCATATATAACAGCCTCGGTTAACGGCGACGCATCGAAATCTTCATTTAAATTCAGGATACAAGTAAAGTGTTTCAATCAGACGGTTCTAGAAGACCGTCTCTCTTCATACACCTGCCACCGAATCATGGTCGTCAGCCCACTTACAAATCCGCCATTGAAGTTAATGATCTTCGAGGTTAATTCACCGCAACGACACTAATTAATTACGCATGTTCTCGCCAAAGATATATCTTTACGCTCTTTCATAAAATTTCGAAGTGACAAACCCATCTCTAGAGTCGCAGGGTACTCTTGAACGAAACGGCAACGGCGTAACCTTGAGCGTATTCGTTTCAAGCACTCGACCAACTCTAGGGGGATGAAATTAGCCAATGACCAAACACTCATGATGATACGAATACCTTCATTGGCTACTTTCATCACGCGATCGTCACCCTAGGGTAGGTCGAATGTTTAACCGAATACGATCCTTAATTCCAACATTAGTCACAGATTACACGATAGCTAAGCTTGGAGAAATATTACCAAAATATGTTACCATAGAGTTACCATAGGGTTACGTCGTTTCGTATAGGACTCGCCATGATAGCCTTTCACAAAGCTCTCTTATCCGCCAAGAGACCATAGCGCTCTTTTTGACTTTGCAGGGTATTTGCTATCGGCAAAGAGAGCGCTATGGTCTCTTAGTGCATACGAGAGCTTCGTGAAAAGATACACAGGCTCATAAACCTACACGCACTGCTTAAACTTCGGTGAAAGGGTTAATGGTCACGTGTTTCAGAGGAAGTTTGAAGTATTTCAGAAGGACGGAATGGAGTCATAGACTGGGAACATCTTCATGTGCTTTAATAGTATCACGTCAGGATGATGGATCTGTGGATGACGGCTAGCCTACAGTTTATGATTGATATTTTCTGTGGTATATTGGAAGGTATAACTACTAGATTATGTCAAAGGATTTATATTATATTATGTCATAATTATGATTTATTCTTAGAGTATTCGTAAGTAAAGAAAGATAGCAAACAAGTCAAATATGAGAAATGTTCATGAAATCCGAACTTCTCTCTAATAAATCCGAACTTGCTCTAAGATTATGGAGTTGGCTACGGTTATCTTTTAGTGGGTCTGTCTCGTTGTCTCTCTCTGTCTGTCTGTCTGTCTGTCCGTCTGTCTGTGTCTGTCTGTGTCTGGCTGTCTCTGTCTCTCTCACTCTGTGTTAGTATGACGTTTGTTTGTTTGCAAATGTTCAATTTACGATGATTAGGATTGGACAGAAAGTTATCATAACTGAAATAACAACCGCTCCAAGCTAATCCAGTATGATCGACTCTATCTCTCTCTTTCTCTCTCTCTCCCCCCCTCTCTCTCTCTCTCTCTCTCTCGCTCTCTCTCTCTCTCTCTCTCTTTCTCTGTTTCACTCT
>JAUTBZ010167971.1:0-10526 GCA_032361785.1 Lepetodrilus galriftensis | reverse complement strand
TGAATGTATTTTGCAGTTGTAGCTAAGAACTAGTCCCAAACGACCATAAATATCTGTGATATTATGCCTTTAAAGTATGAAAAAAATGCAAATTTAGTTCAGTCTTTAGAATGAATTTCCGAAAGGGAGGTAATTCCAGCATTACCTCCCTTGAAAGATAATGCAAATGGAAGCATTTATTAGGTATGAAATATAGTTATTATTTAAAATAGTTTAAGGGGACGTTTATTGCAGCAGGGCATTTAATACGTCGAATACGGTAACCATTCATTTATGTAAAAAAAATTTTATCTCTCTTTTTATTTTTACTCTTCAGTAAAAGAAAATATTTTTTTTAAATGTGTTTTTATTCCTGTACTCTCTATGCTCAGATTAACCTTTTCCCTGATGAAGGCAACTGTAGAGGCCCACATAGAATACAGTGGTTTACCAGATTGTAACACATAGCAAACATGTCAATATAAATATTATTCCTGACCTAGTACCTAAACTCCTGACTAGTGAGGCGAAACTTAACCTAATATTTAACATATAATGACAATTCTAATTTCAGGAAGAACTGACAAAGCCATGGGAATACTACACAAAGAAGCAGTGATGTTAGCTGAATGTTAGGAAGATTAGTGAATGAGTGTGATATAGTTAAGTTAAATATTCTAGTGTGTATAGTTTTAGTCTCGGAGTGCCATGTGTGATAATAGAACTGCTTTGGTAATTGTTGAAATTGATCTGTGCAGCTGGTGTTATATGATAATATGAGACTGCAAATGTGATACATGTTTTTTAAATACACTATTAAATATTTTAAGGAGAAGGGTAGTATTAATTCTGTGTTGTTTTTTTTAAATTTAGAAACTAATATTTTAATACAAATAACTTTGACTTGTTTTTTTTTCATCATGAAGATTTCATTACTTTGTTAGTTAATAGATAGCATGTCTTCCTGAAGAAAAACAAAGACAAAATGTTTCTTTTACTTTCTTTAATTATTGATACCATATTAAGTACCTTAATTTTGTTGTCCCTAAATATTCGAACACCAATCATTTTCAATTTTCGTATTTTTCTAATAATTCAAACAGCTTTTGTGTAGGAAAGTGCAGAAGGTACCAGAAATATTCTTGCTTAAAAATATATTATTTACATACTTTTCATTCATTTTACATCTAATCATGATTATTATTATTTGTTTGAAAGTTTTGTTATGTCTGTGAATAAACAGATTGTTTTCACCACTAGAAGTAGTTAGTATTGATGAAGCATTGTGTGTTATTAAACTATGATGACTACTCCGGATTATCTGTCACTGATACGGTCCAGATAAAAACTGACTGTTCTCGCCTCCTCTGAAGTTTTCCACACATTTATGTATTCAGCTGGAAACCAGGCCATGATATCGTACAAGATGGTAAGAAGATATCAATTATCAATTAAAGGCATGATAATTATAGTACATTCACTTGACATACATAAAATCATGTTTGTACTTCCAAAAAGCTTTCCAAGCTGTGTGGTTGAAAAATATACACTGCACCATGTTTTCTGACGTCACTTCCACAAGTTGGTCAACAAGGAAGTGATTTAATATTGTGGTCTGAGGACTATCTGGCAGAGCGATGTTTTTATTTCGGAACGAAATTTACCCATCAACATCTACATTCTATCAATAAAAAAACATTCAGTTAAATTCAAAGTTTGTCAAGTGAGCTACAGGCCCTCAAAGAGGTGTACCCCCAATTGTGGTCTAAGGCCAGATCAGTTGATGCATCAAAGACAAGATAATTAGCGCTATTTCCCTTTATTCCATTGATGAGCTGTGGAATGGTTTTTGGAAGTACAAACATGATTTTATGTATGTCAAGTGAATGTACTTTGTAGCAAAGAACTACTCCAAAATTACCATAAATATCTGTGATATTATACCTTTTAAACTTTTAATATGCTCGAACTTTGAAACGGTTACAGATATTTTGACAAATATACATAAATAACAAGGATTGGACGATTTTCAACGGAAACTTCAATAGTATAGTGGATGAAGCGGCGTATAATACATGTAGTTCCTTCACATTATTTACCAACGCTGAATTTACATGCGACAATGTTCTACTACTAAATTATCTAAATTGGGCTTCAACTAAATATTAATTATATACGTATTAGCGGTGTTCCGATGATCAGTTGGTTACCCTTTACCGATGCGATAATCGATTACGAGTTGTCACAATCGATTATCAGAAATACTATTCAAAAAATAGTTCAAGTCAGATTTTTTATTTTTTTTTAACTTTATGAATAACAGACTAATATGTTCTTATGAAGTTGGATTCAAATATACTATTAAAACAGTTTCTATCTAATAAATGTCAATGTTCAAGATGTTATTTAGTACACAGACAAAACTTAATGTCGAGCGAAACCAGTAGGAGCCTACCGCACCGGATGATACACAACTTGCAATACCAAAAAATAAGTAGTTACTATAATTCTATTTATGTTAGACCTAACAGATTATGCATTGGTTGATCGGTTGAGTACATCCGATAGTAACCGATAATTGATTATGAAATCCCAACCGATTCCCATCACTAAGAGAGGACATTATTTAATCATCTTGAGTTAATTCCATTCCACATCCTTGCACTAAATAGTGCTACATTAAATAAAAGTGGAAGTTTGGGAGAAACTGACATAGAAACGTAAAATATTTTAAACAAACTATACATGGAATCGACATAATTCTTCATGAGTGAGTGACTGGAAATATTGTCACGTATTGGGGAAAGATTCCCACTGTGACATAAAACAATAATTCACTCATTGACCATAGATCTGCTTCATTCTCCATAGATCTGCTTCATTCTCCATAGATCTGCTTCATTCACCATAGATCCATAGATCTGCTTCATTCACAATAGATCTGCTTCATTCACCATAGATCTGCTTCATTCTCCATAGATCTGCTTCATTCTCCATATATCTGCTTCATTCACCATAGATCTGCTTCATTCTCCATAGATCTGCTTCATGATATAGAATCTGCTACCTCATACAAACAAATCACACATATTGCAGATTCTATATTTCATGAAGCTGATCTATGGTAAATGATGAAAAGTAAGATAAAAAAAATAGATATAGTATTGTTAGAAATATAGCATAAGATTAAATCTATTATGAACAGCAATATTCAAGATGTCAAAATATTTGGTGATCGTTATATAAACAGACTTTTTATTACTGGTGCAATATTTGTAATTTTTTAAATTTTGGTTAGGTCAAATGAAATTAGAAAAGGATTTTTTTTGTTTTTCATTCCATGAAGTATTTACCGAGATAATCTACGAAATAGGAGGGTCAATGCATTTCATGCCAAACTATAATTAGTTATAGGCCGTGTTCGAATTTCACAAAACATTAGGCGAAGTAATATGCTATACTGTATAGAACCCAAGTTTCAATTTATTATTTTTACTATATATTACCCGTTTCAATTTATTACTTTTACTATATATTACCCGTTTCAATTTATTATTTTTACTATATATTACCCGTTTCAATTAATTATTGTCATATTGCACCAATATGGAATATCGCAGTCACAGCGGAGGAAGAGCATTTCTATTGTGAAGTTCATTGGTATCCTTCCACAGAACAAAAGTAGTGCCCGACAATACAAAAGTATAAATTAAGTATTGCTATAATATATAGAACCCAAGTTTCAATTATTTATTTTACTATATATTACCCGTTTCAATTAATTATTTTAATATTGTACCCACATAGAACATCGCGGTCTAGCGGAGGAAGAGCATTTATATTGTGACGTTCATTGGTATTCTCCCTCGGAACAAAAGTAGTGCCGCACAATACAAACATCTGGATTGTTTTATTTTCTCACCAAGGTCGTTAACAGAACCAATGAACGTCGGCAAACGTCAGCAAAATCCCTACGGGTACATACATGGTACAGTGATGTAGTACTCCACTGCTTAACACACTATCATGATGCATGTATATGCAATGGTTGATGAGGTATTTTGAAAATCTGAATCTGAATCTGAAAATTTGAAAAGTGTAATACCGGTACTTTGTTTGGGCGTGAATTATAAAGGAAAATATGAACGCACATACTTTAAACTCTCTTTATTGGTAAAACATAATAAGTCTACTATACAACAACCTATTTACAATTCTAAACATTGTGACAAAAATAAAACAAAATGATGTGTCTACATTTGATGAAGAAAATAGCCACATGCCATCTTTCCGTTGATAAATTGTTTCAAAATCTCAAAGCATCGATCGCGAAAAGTTGGTTTAGTCATCATCCGTGATCTTCCATTAACCCTCTCTCGGCTGGATGAGAGTCGACACAGACACTGCTCTTCCGGGATCTCCCGTTGCCTTCAGTATGTAAAAAGTTAAAACGTCAATGAGTAAAATGTTCAGGGTGCATGACAAGTAAAACAGCCTTCAATGATTCGTTGTCTTGAGTTCCGCGAGAATTCTGAAACTGCAGAGTATCGGCATTGGAATCAAGGGACACTAGGACAGTTTTTGTAACCGACGGCGTTGAGTTTCTTCCCGGCCATGATCTTGGTGCAGATCTGATACTTAACGGAACACTTCTTCCCCTTGTCGGTGCATGACCCCGGAACTTGTTGGTAGCCGCAGATGTACTTAACCCGTATGAACACTGGACACCAGCACCTCTGGTTCATCAGCTCAGTCATGGTCCTGCCGCGGTACACGAAACAGCTCTTCCGGTCGTACTTCTGGAAGCGCAGTCTGATCTGAGCGACGTTTCTCTTTCCCCGGCTTTTAGCTCCAACTGCCGCCTGTTTCACGTTCGCTAGAACCATCTTGAGATCTAGCTTCGTCTTAGAGAGCAGAGAATCAACGTTGCTTGCTGCGGCCACCGTGTTATCAACTGGCGTTGCAGCTGGAACGGCTCCGTTGCTACCCATGGCAGTCGCTGGTCCTTTGTTAGGAAGGCCCTGATTGGCTGCGACAACACCGAGTGCTACATGAGAACCGAGCGCAACATGTCCACGTCTAAAGGCGTGGTTCTCGTGGGACAGGGCAATCGGAGGGTAGTTTGGGTGATCACCGGCGGTTTTCAAGCTCTTGAGAAGACAGTTGCAGCGTGCTTCTTTTAGGTCGATCATGAAGTCTCTGATACACGAGCATGACGCGATCCCCGTGCTGTGTCCGGAACACTCCTCGCACATCTTGTACGTGAAGCACGCCTTGTCCACGTTGTCTATGACGGGCCGGCAGGAACTGGATCTGTGAATTGTACAAGACAAGCGGTATACGACCCCGGGATTTGAGCAGGTGAAATGAGTGCACATTGATCCATTGACCGGGGTAATGATGTTGCGCTATGAGCATGCTTATGAAACATGGATTTGGCGCAATATATTTATTTATTTATACCATTCCACTCACAATCAGAGTATCCTTTCACGAAGCTCTCCTATCCACCAAGAGACCATGACGCTCTCGTTGCCGATAGCTAATACACTGCAACAAGAGCGCTATGGTCGCTTATCGAATAAGAGAGTTTCGTGAAATGACACCCAAGTCTGTCTACGGTCATCATCATCGTGTCCTAACGCTCTCATATCTCTTACGACACCATTTTGTATCCAGTCTCGTAACCACTACCATAAGTCCTCTCGTATGTCCTTTTGGTACGATAACTCTAAGAGAGCTACTTGCACGGGAAATTTAGGATATATATATATATTTTTTTACAAACATGCATTCTTCTAAATTTGAGCCAGAATATGTATAATTATGAATGCCATGAGCATTTTCGCTATTTCCACAAACCAACTTTATGATGCTACGATCAATAACCTTCCTGACATTAACACCCTTGCATTAGAACATGGGGTTAATACTTTCCTTGGTATCATTATTTGAAGCTCTCACATCCTCTATACGACCATAGCACTCTCGTAAGTGCACGATCTCCACGTATAAGAGATCGCTACGAGAGTTCTTATGGCCTCGTAGTACTTATGAGAGCTTCGAGAAAAGATTGCCCCCATCGTATATTGCAGCGGTGTCATCGTTAAGAAGACGAAGCCAAACATATAAAAGAAACATTTTCACTGATCTACTGACGCTATTTACTACTAAGTTTGATGGCACAATACTTACATACAGGTCTCATAATTAGCGTTACAACCACGACAGCAGGTTTTCCCGTTGGGTCCCTTTCCAGTCCCACACCAACCGCCGTAAGATACTGCGGCGGACCTTTTCACTTTATGAGTCGTCTTAGGTTTTTCAGTGTTTTCTGAATAAAGACATTAATATAAGTGAATGTTTATACGTACCATGTAGGCCGAGAAGCTTGATGTAGTTTTGACAGCAGAGGGTAGCCTCCATCAAAGCCAAGGGTCGCGCAGTTTGCAGAGTACGCTAGCGGTGTAGCTAAAATACATGCCATGCATTTTCAGCTACACCGTTGTCGCACTCGGCAAATTGCGCGCCCCTAGGTTTTGATAAAGGCTACCCTCTGCCGTCACGATAGCGTCAAGCTTTACTATGACGATCAGAGCTTCTCGGCCTACGTACCATGGTGCCCATCCTTAAAACACAGGCCTTTGAGACTACATTTAACCTCCGTCAAATAAATTGCCTGGGTTTCGAGTATGCCTGGTGTCATGTTACCGACTCTATTGTATACGACACAAAGTCTTCGTAGAGGAACATCTGATGATCCAGATAGAGTCAAATGTTCCTCCACGAAGGCTTTTAAATATGTTTTTACGTATACGATAGCTTAGGTAACATGGCCCAGTACGGTGATTAGACGAACATCAACAACTCATCGTCATGATAACACGCATTACATTCTTCAAGATGTCGGCTACAATGTAGGATCTTCCACACCAGTCCAAAAACGGTGTATTTTGTTAGAGCTAACGTGAAAATAAAATATGGACAAGAAAAATCAAATTGAAATGGGGAAAATAGCACACACCATTCTAGCTCGTGATGACTGTCCAATGGATACACATACCGTAATATGCTTCACTCACCAAAGCGGCGCACTTTATAAAAATTCGCTGAGGCTACTTTTAGGCGCCCGAAAAAGGTACTCAAAGGTAATTATTATGGATCTGTATTATAAGGACTACTCAATACAGTATTCAACAGTACCTAAATACTTAATTATAATTGATTACTTGATTGCATTAGTTCATTACGTCGCAGTAGCTTTGTTTCATCCACACATACGAAGAACCTTCACCCTCTTCACTGCCTAGAGGCAGGGGAAGCAACTTGAGGGTTTACAATCTGCAAGAGTAGTCGTTCTTACCGGTGTTTGTTAGCTGGTGTTCTTCCTTGAAGAGCTCCCGAGGTATATCACTACAGGTGCGATACCGGAAGGAGAGGAAGTGATCCGAGGGACCGAAGGAATCGGTGACCGTTACTTCTTCTCCGACATTACTTCCGTTTATGTGCTGAAAACAAAGGGCAGATAATCATATAACTTCCGGGAGTGTTGGCCTACGATTAAATTGATTGTGTTCGTGTAAAAGATAATAGAGCTACATGGATGTTTTTTGTTATTTTTATCACTTAGAAAATTACTGTTGTTTATTTTGACAGAAAACGAAGACATTGACATATATGTTTGTGGTAATATTCAGCAGATTGGCCAAAGCAATAGATTTAATAACTTAGAATCTGTTTACTATTAATATGAATATAAATATGAGACTTGATGAAAAGTGTGAATTCTGTGTAGAAAAATATATATCATTTTCCATAAGCGAATGACCACGACTTAATATAAAATATATATACCATAGAAATCGGTAACTAGAAAGAATTCGCATATTTCTTTTACGGTTAAAACATGTCTCGTATTTTCTAGTATATTTCCGTGTTTCCATTGATCGAACGAATTGGTTTCGGGGAACGGAGATGTACGGAAATGTACGAGAATACACGAGACGGAACACACCATCAGGAAGTAGTAATGTATCTATATCTAATCATACGGCGATATTACATACTTGGAAATGTATTGTTGAGACGTAGTCCCCCTCTAGAGGCTGTTCCTCACACATCAGGATACTTCCTTGTCTTGTGTCCGTCACGTTGGCCTGAATCATCACAGCCATTTGCCTTTTCTGAAATTAAAACAATAACAACAATACTACTGTTACTACTACTACTACTACTACTATTACTACTACTACTACTATTACTACTACTACTACTACTACTACTACTACTACTACCTCCACCACTACAATCCTATTTTTATTATTTTTATTTTTTATTTTATTATTATTAGTTGTCAGCTGACTACCTTTCCTTCCCCGGATCTAATGCAATGTATATATCTTTACTTGCGTTTATTGCACACTGTTATCTGTCGATAAACAACATAAAGCAACATCGGAAAAGCTAGCAATTAAATGCTGTTCAGTACATACGTGTTTTGGCAGTCAAGAACGCAATAGGAATGAGAACAATTTACACGGATGCACGCGCTACAGGGTGCCAACACGGAAAGTTTCATCGTGTTCATCACCAGTCAAATTAGCCAGGGAGAAGTGGGGGTGCGGGTGAATGGAGTCGAGGGGGATCAGTATACTAGTATACCACTTGATAACCAGGACCACCCCCCCCCCCCCAGCGACGATTGGAGCATACCACAGGCACTTACTTTGTTTTCTCTGGGTATTGAGATAAGGATACGTTTAGATATCATAAGATAACCAGTAGAAAATAAATCTACAGGTCAACAAATAAATCTACAGGGTATCGTTTTTCGAAGCTCTGTTAGACGCTAAGGGACCATAACACTATCTTAGCCGATAGCTAATACATTGCTAAGAGAGTGCTACGGTCCCTTAGTAGCGGCTAAGAGAACTTCGAGAAACGACACCCAGGTCAACGAAGAGGTGAGGTCTGCAATCACTAGTGAAGATTTGTTGCTGTTGGGGTGATGGTGATCAATTTTGTCCTCGAATCGACCTGGAACTTATACAATTATTGTCCTGTTCGTGGCGGAAGAATATTATCTATATGCATACTTGTTAGAGACGAGAGAGCGAGAGAAAGATTATCTATCTATCTATATATTCTATATAGATAGATATTTAGAGATAGAGAGAGAGCGAAATACTGCGAGAGGCAGAGAGGGAAATCTGAGTGAAATACGGAGAGAAAGAAAAAGAGGGAGGGAGAGAGAGAGATCGAGAGAGAGAGAATGAGATAATGAGACATACGGCAGACAGAACGGAGAGAGAAGCTCCTATTTCTCAACAAGATTAAATGCGGGCCATACATTAATTCCGCTACATGATAAGATAGAAATGCTACCTAAAAGTACAAGCATCCTAAAAAGTCTTTCTCGATATGCATCTAGGCGTACACACTATCCCGCGCACATACTCAACCAGATAAATTAATGTAACAGAATAACACCACGGATTCCCATGGAAATATATTATTTACGGTATAAAAAGTCTCCGAGGTTCCAAGCGTTTAGACATTACTACACAAATACACTCGCACAACACTCGGGTGCGCATACTGTCTTGTGAGAACGCACGTCAAAACAAATTCCCGACAATATTTACAATCCCTCCATCCTCTCCCCCTGGTTCCTCGTGCACGCGTCACAATCCCTCACCCCCCGGGATTGCACAGCTGTTCACACACGTGTTATCTCAATTTGCAGTTATCCCAAGTACCGCGCACACACGCCCCGCGCTCACCTCGTCTGTCTGCCGTACCACTGCAAAGCTTCATCTACCTCACGACACCAGCGTATTAAAATACATCATCTACAACGTATTCAACAAAAAAAACTGAAATAAAACATCTAACCGTTATCAACTTCTGCGCAATGAAATCTATTATATTTCCTCTGGCAGCCACAGTTGGGCGGCGATGCGCATTAATTCTAGCGACTTGATAAATGTTTATATCACGATACATTTTAGGGGGCATCACGGTGAGCTGTATACGCGGTAAGACATTAATTAGTACCTCCGACTTGACAATGAATAATGAATTGGGACAGAACCTTCCAAATCAAATGTCAATAGAGTTACGAATATCTCTCCTCCTTCTCTTTCTCTCTCTATCACTTTCTTTCATTTCTCCCACACTTTCTTTGGGCTATAACTCTCTCTCTCTCTCTCTCTCAAACTATTTCTCTCCCCTCTCCCTCTTTCTTTCTCTACCTCACTATCTTTCTCACTCAAGCTCTCCCCTATCTCCCTCACTCTCTTGTTCTCGCTCTCTCGTTCTCTCTCTCTCTCTCTCTCTCTCTCGTTCTCGCTCTCTTTCTCTCCCTCACTATCTCTTTCTCACTCAAACTCTCACTCAAACTCTCACTCAAACGCTCACTCAAACTCTCCCCTCCATCTCCCGCTCGCTCTCTCTCGTTCTCGCGCAAACTCTTTCTCTCCCCTCTCTCTCGTTATCGGTCTCTCCCCCCTCTCTCTCTCGTTCTCGCTTTCTCTCGTTCTCGCCCT
>JAUTBZ010167960.1:0-10526 GCA_032361785.1 Lepetodrilus galriftensis | reverse complement strand
TGAGCATACACCTTGTGTATCGAGTCTAGCGATGTATAAATACACATTGTTATTATTATTTATAGTAGTAGTAGTAGTAGTAGTAGTAGTAGTAGTAGTAGTGTAGTGTAGTAGTAGTAGTAGAAGTGATAGTAGTAGTAACAGCAGCAGTATCAGTAGTAGTGGTGAATGAGTGATTATGGAGGTTAATGTCGCTGCGGAAAGCTTCCACCCATTTGCGAGTAGGAGTAATATTTGTATTATTATTATTATTATTATTATTATTATTGTAGAGCATTCTTATTTAAAGTTTTACGATAGACTTAATCGGGGTTGTTCAATCTCTGTTTTAACCTTTTAAATATTTACCTCACTCTTACGTTGTACACAGACATAGTTTTCTGATAATCCTATACTGAAATATTAATTAACAGAGCATATCGTGTCTACAGGAGCAGGGTTAATGCCATATATGCTATCTGGATATCAGTTGTTCCAGGCAAATGTATACATACATATCTTCGACTCAATAAAGTGTATATTAACTTGTACTATTCTCTTTAGATCAATCACATAATTTGATCTTCCGTATTGTAACATAGAAACTGTACAACTACATACACATATTTTGGAATGTCATAGCATAGAAGTTGTATAATATATTTCTCCTATAGACTAAATATGACATAGTGGCACCAAGTCGTGACAAAGATGGCGGATAAGTCGTCACGTTTCCGGTTGTGTATCCATGCGCCTGTCTAGCGATTCTAGAGATTTAATGTTCGTGGACAATTCCTTTTGATTACGATCATACTCCCTCTGTGACGTGGGTAATGGAACACACAGATATATACACAGACCCGTAACATGGTACTTCCGGATGAGCTGGCTTATAAAATACCAGAGCATCTGTTTGCTAACACGGAGTATCATTTGCTGTCGACCTTTACAAAGTGTTTATGCGGATTTCCTGCCTAATGCGTGTCATTTCTTAACAACGGCATCTCGTCTCAGAAATATCATTCTCTCTAAATATGTCACAATCTGACACACACGAGTACTAGTCACTGTAAACATATTAAATATTAAATCCACAGTTTATACCCTCATTTACCGGGGTATCGTTTCTCGAAGCTCTCATAGCCATCTCTATACGATGGTGCATTTACGAGAGCGCCATGGTCTCATAGTGGATACGAGAGCTTGTAGAAACGATACCATAAATAGGTATGATGCCGCCGCTGTGATAATGAAATGGACGCAAATTAACCATAACGAAATTCATTCCGCCTGCTGCCACCGAGAAACAGGAAGCGTTCCAGAACAGGCCAAACACTATTTTTGTAATATTATCCGTTATCTTTTCTAAACCTACTACTTACTTTCACGACGCACTTCCTGTTTTAAACTCGTACACACTGCCACGGATAAACCTACATAACATACCGTAATAGTCAAAGCGCTTTCTATGGCGATGCAAGGAGATTCATTGAAAGCATCAATTTATGATATTTTCACTTATCTATACAGTATATTATTTTGAGATAATGTTCTGTACATAAATCACATTCTTAATTCCCATGATACAGCTAGTAGAGGATACACGCTGAGTTGGAAATGAACCGGGGAGACCAGAGGTGTTATGTCTTCAGTGTGGGAATCCAGGTTCTCAGCAACAGGTTCCAGAGCTAATGAGAAAGATGCGTGTTGGGGTAGTAGTAGTTAACTGAGTGATGATGATCAAGGCCCAGTGTAACGCCACGAATCCCAAGCGTTGGCCTGCGCATAATGTACGGTATTTGGTCCGTGGCACCACTGGACGTCCATGTTTCCATGGTGGTGGTCCTTCTGATGATGGTCGCCGCCTACAGGACTGAAGGATTGTTTGTGAGGTTTGTGGTGGGTGGTTTTTGTGGACGACGGGAAGGTGCAAGGGTAACTTACTAAGTGTCTCAAATACGCTACAGAAATCACACGTAAGGGTAATTGCAATATTTAATAAACATTTAGAGGACTGGCTATCCTAACATGTTCTCTTACTCCACACAGGTCTGTGGTTTTGTGAGGTGTTCCACAAAGTTGTCGTAGTTATAGACACAGCTAGATGAAAGAGGGAGAAAGCCAAGAAGCTAATTAATATGTACACACACAAACATATTGTATATATACACGTGTACAAATGTAAATGTATGTGATGAACGAATCCGTCTTTTTGTACGTGTATAAAGATAGATTTGTTTCACAAACTTCTGGAAGTCAATTTTACATTGGATTGTGTTTTACTTAGAGAACCGGTTTTCTTGTTACACTACGTGAATGGCGGATGGTGCGAACATTAGCGTTAACGACTTCCAAGTGTCTCCCGCTGATAACACAGTCAATGGTTACTTAGTTCCCAGTGAACTGTAGCAATCATCAACAACACATTTTCACTTTCGTAATTATCACTACAGAAAGACAACAGAATACATACGAAAACACACAGACGAGCTAGGAGTTACAATAGATACAACATTATATAGTATTCTGTCGATACGTTTAACAGTTAATACACTGAGTTAATTACTGTTCTTAGTGTCTATGCCAGAAACTCTATTAAATAAAACTATAATCAAATATAGATTGTTTTACGTTATGTTTGCCAGTTAATTGTGTATACGACCGGGTTAGTCCTTGGAATGGCGTACTATTGTATGTAAAATGACACGTATCAAGACCAATAACGTACAGTCCGTGTAGTGATAACCTTGAACGAGTTATCCTTATTTGCTCACACAAATTGGTACCGGAAGTGAGGGTTTGTAAGTCTGTACGAGTTCAGATAGGTAGTCTGATGCTAGATAATTAAATTAAATTATTCATAATTTTACAGTACTTTAAAATTACTAGTATTTGCTCATTTTGCTCGTAACAAAATGATTGAGTTGGTGTGAATATTTGCCTTGTCGGTAAAAGTGTAAATGATCTAATTTCAATGAAAATAAAAGTACAACAAATCAAAGGAATTGTGAGCGTACTAGGACCATTTTGAATGTCCAAATATAGAACCAAACAGTTTAAGATAGCATCGGTTAATTTTGTCTGATTACCTACGGGTAATTGATTGACATCAACACCGCCTGTGACGTTACAAGCCATGTCGCGCGTGTATGCAGTGAATAGTGCCACAGACAATCACTAATGCCAGCTTACATTGAAATGCATACTTGTTGGCATTAGATAACACGCTTGGCTGGCACGGGAAGGAATCGAGTACAATTAAGCACGAATTCTACAACTTTCCTTCCCTTAATGCGAATCCGATCGATAGTTTCAGTCAGGAATGAAACGCTATCGAGACATGACATCTCTTAAAATAACCAGGATTGTACTCCAATATAAGTCGTACATAGATCCTCGTCTGAAGTAGCAACACCAGACAAGGAAGAACACTGTGGACCACCCACTCAACAATGGACGTTACAGTGTCGAAAAGAAAGCACGTTTCCATTACAACGTACACGAAGAAAACCAGTGTCGCCGAAAGTAGCCAATTAATGGTTCACATTGATTAAATGCTGAGAGACTCGTGGAAAGAGAAGCGAGCATTTACAAGCTAAGCTCGTACCAGATCAGTCATAAGTTGGATAAACAAGATGATGTGCTTATTAAGCATAAATTGTGTGTTCAACGTGAACGAGTAGATAGATATACAATCTTATTATCCAACAATGAGGGGAGATTCGTTATAGGAATAATATATACACTTTTATGTGGAAGAAATCATGATAAACCGGTAATGAGTGCATTCAAACTTCAGTCAGATATCAGTTGGTGTATATTCCTTCATCGAGACATTGTAGTTGGTGGGCAACATGCTTCATCTGGACATTGACCGGTATAATATAGAATACTTCCACATACAACAGAAATTATTGACACATACCGGTATATTCCTTCAATCCGATAATGGCGGGCACCAGATAATGGTGAAGATACTTTTTCAACCCGAGAATGATCGGAAAATAATACTTCAAGACTTCTTACTATAATGCTTCAACCCAATAATGACGGATATGATACTTCAACCCAATAGTGGTGGACATAATACTTCAACCAGACAATAATGGGCATACTACTTCAACCATGCAATGATGGATATCATACTTCTACCCAATTATGTTGGGCAAATATTATTTCAACGTGACGATGATGGGCATATACTACTCCAAATCGACAATGCTTGGCATATAGTAGTCCAACCCGACGATGGTAGACATATAAAAACCGAACAATAGTGGAGACATTTCCTCTTACACGACAACCTCTGATAATTCCTACTCTGTCACAAGATTATTAGTTACATGCGCATTTATCATGATATGGCAATCTTAATAGCAAAGCCAAAGGAAATCCTGAATTTTGAGTTTTCTGTGATCACAGCAATTATATCTCATCGAATCATTTCGCGATATTCACGTAAAGATTTGTTCTAGAAGTATCGCGCTGGAAAAGTAATCCCTTTTGACATTCCATCCGCCAGTCGCCACCAATAGTCTTTCATGTGTAATTTAGCAAGTTGTCGAGGTAATGCTAATTTGTATTATGTCAAGAGACTGTGCTGGTTGTAATATCCGTTAGCGAAATGAAACGTGATGTAAGATCTGTTGTGTGGATTCAAAGCGGAAGAGTACGTTCTGGGTCGAGATATGTAGGGATTTAACACTGTCATTTATGCTGCCAAGATCCTAAACTGAGCAAGCTTCCTTTACGCTATCAACTTCAAAGATCTGGCTCCGTTTGTAAAAGTGAGTGTCATAAACCTGCCATCTAAATGTAATAACATTTCAGATGGAATTTTAATTTAACATATCACGCAATCTAAGTGTCCTTTTCCGTCTGCTAGTCTCCGTCAATTAGTTACATGTATGTAGCTGTCTAGTCTTAAACATGTTGCATCCTGCGCCTGCAATTAAATGAACCAATTCTGAATTTACCGCTCGACCGAAACGTCAATTTCCGGAATAGAAATAATGATTCCCTAAAATCAGATAGTCAAGTAGATCCTCAGCATACCCAGCTTACTTCCAGAGTCGCCGATTAGCGTATATCACACCTAGAAAGGGAATGTAAGTCAGATAACCAGATAACTATGGTTGGGACTGCGATCATATCCCGATGTTTTCAATGTATCTTGCATCCTATATATAACACGAAATTACTTGCACACTTGTATCTCCATTAACCTTCTCCATTCTGGAGGCAACCAGAGATGCCCGAAAGAGCACAACCTATGCATAATCCAGCAGTGAGAGGGTTAAAGTAGCAAGAACATTTTACCAACAGAATTATTTAATGTTTCCTTCACTATAGTTCTCAATGTCAATGCATTCGATATTTCATCTAGTAAACAGTTTTCTTGAAGAAATGAGTGGGTTTTAATTAGTGTTTCAGTGATATATAGGCGATCTGTTTATGGTGGGATTAGAACCCACAACAAATGTGTTACGACAAGACATGACAGGCCACGGTTGGTGCAGAAAAGCAAATGATGATAACGGTACACAAAGCACGGAAACACTGCACAACGTTCGTCCGTGGAAATGTTCTCGACCGTAGAGGTGACACCGATTCCAGAAGGTAATTGAAATCTAAACCTTTTGGTTTGTCCGATCTATTTGTGCGACATTCAATAGTGCCCCGGAATAGCGGATTAGTCATCACGGACATACACGTATGTTTAACTATTCCATTAATCCAAACATAGAACATATCCGTCTTGTCGCGACAGGACCCATTCCAAAATAAGTTAGGGAAGACAGGAACGGAGATACAAGAACAATACAATACAATTCACACGATACAGCTCATTTATCTTACGATACAGAGAGTGACTGTTTCATTTCCTGATGGCGTTTGGTATATTGACTAAAACGATTATATAATTAGTCCTTGGCGTTGCAATTGGTTCGTTACATCAACATGTGTTTGTCTTAACACTCTCCGTGCTGAAGACAACCGGAGATGCCCCATAGGGCAGTGCTTGTGTCTAACCCAGACTACAGGGAAAGGGTTAAGATCACCACAACTGTTGACCTCACTGTCTCCATAGTCATCGAATATACCATCAATGCCAAACATGAGCAATATCATATAGAAAGCTTATTGTATGAATTATTGCTATGTTCCATAATAGAACTATAGTACGTTCTTTCCATCTATTATTACAAAAGAACTAGCAGAAGAAGGGTTATTAAAGTGTCTCATATGTTGCACAAAGGTTGACGTTCAAAAGGTAGTTCATCTTAAAAGAAGATGTGCCCAGCCTATCTATAATAAGCTTATTAGACACTATTGTCTACATTACATATATGAAAGTGTCGTACCATAGTCCATGGGCCATGCTCCCGAAGCTATCGTACACGTTACGACACCGTTAACCCTTCGTAGAGGAAAATTCGGCTCTTTCGGGATCATCGTAGTTTCATCCACGAAGGCTTTCCAAAGATGTTGTTACGTAAACGACAGCTTCTGAACTATGCCTCGTATGAGTCACGATCGTTCTGTGAAACATTAACTGGGGGCATGTTCCCGACGATGTCGTATACGTAACGACATCGTTACGTTGTTCGTGAAGGAAAATATGATGATCTAGAAAGAGTACGATTTTCCATCACGAAGGCTTAACGATATCGTTACGTATACGATAGCTTCGGGAACATGAACCAGATCAATAAGGCGTCCGTCATTCTTTACTATAGCAGGAAGTGAACGTTGCATATATATATAATTTACGCACAGACTACCGGTATGACCCTTTCGTAAAAAGTAGGTTTTACTTCAGACCATACATCTCCAGAAAACAGGACACACTGACGTTTCTGGCGATGACGCAAGTCAGGTTATTCGAAGTAGTATGGTTGCACATGTACACGGACATCCCATGTGAAGAAGACCCGGTGTTGTGTAATATATTGGTTCAAAGGCAGTAAACTATACGAGTCGTGTTGGACCAGTGCTATATATGGTAACCAATGTCTTCGTGTATACAATGAAAACGTACGACCGCGAGTTCTTCATCTGATTAAACTATTCATCATGGTCGAGACACATTTTTTTCTCTGTCTCTTCTGTGAGAAGGCCACTGTGTGACATCCGCATAGCAGTCAAAGTTGACGGTTTTTTTCACATGTGGATGTTGAAGATATATCGGTACTAGATCATCATATTTTCATAAGATCGAGGAGCCCGTACGTCAGTAGATGGTTTTTATTCATTTTTTTGTAAAATTTAATACACAGAAGACAGACTTGTCGCAATTATTGTAGAAGACATAGTATTTGTCAACACAAATCATACATAAAAATATGCTCACCTAGTAAGTACAAACAGGCAACTATAAACCTGTTCAACCTCAAAAACGCATAGCAGACTGTATCATAGTTACACCGGAAGTACTCGGCGGTAAGACGGACTAACCTAGTACGGATGACAGAACGGGCCATTAGCTTAAATCAATTAGGAAATCTTCTATAATATAATAAGGAATTGCCCCATATGCTTACCCAAGCCTGTTAACTCTGATAATACGTGGCCAATATTCATCTATTTTCTGCAGAATGTTATAAATTGGCTGGGAAGGGAGGTTAGTGAAATGAGTTTATCAAGTTTACGCGTTCGATAAATGATCTACGTAGAGGCACAGATAACGTGAATATATCGAATATAGTCGGACGATGATTGAATGAAAATATGCTGAAGACGATGGATGGTCTGTTGGCTATTTCCATCATACACGGACAAATGTCACCCATTACTGCATCAATTCTAAGTGTATTTTCCCCCCATTGGTAAACAATGGGAAATGTTAAGCGTAGTTGTCCCCCATTGATAAACAACGGTAAATTCAAGGTGTATTTTAGTAAGCAGACAAATTCTCGCACATTCCGCAATAGCACAGACACGTGTATGTTTTATTAACACTAAGGTCTCATAAAGATGTCGCGTGTTTTTGAAGTGAGCAATATCACACAAATCAATACCGGTCGTTTATTCACACTGGGTTATTGGAATGTGCCAGGGTTCTGCTCTTCTTCTACTCTTCTTCTATACAGACGTGGATTTAATAAAGTCCTCCATTTATACCATTGTGCCATAATGTGGCCTAACAATAATTCATATCTGGCGTTCTTTCCAAATGTCAAAATTAGAATTTTCCATCCTTTTTTTACTCTAGATGTATTCTCACATTCTCTTTCTGGCCGACGAATCTCATTTAATATTCAATAATACGTCTGAATACTACAAACAGGAATTATTGTTCACGCTATCTTTGCACATTTTTATCAGTGATTGACCTAAGGGATGTAGAAATTTAATAATCTGCTTTGGTTGAGAATATAAAAGAAGATTTTCTAAGGAAATGAGTTATCTGACGCCATTCTGTGTCGCTAACATTCGTATTGAATACTATTCAAATCTGCCAAACAATAGGCATGTATGGACATGAAACATGAATCGTATGAGTTTACATTGTATTCTATCTGGTGATAGTGTTCTTCAAAGAATATTCACCTTTGTCCATGATCCAACGTAAAAACAAGGGAAATTAATTTTTTAAATGTGTAAACTACACACATCCGCTTATGGTACCATACAAATCCATAGTAAAGCCCCAAAGCTAATAAGCGATGTCCTCATTAGTTTCGTTTATGAACTGTCACATCACGACAGTGTCTGAGTAGTTTAGTTTACCTAGATCGCCAAACCGTTTCAGTAATTATCCAAAGTCGAAATGGTAGCCTTTCCGCGATTTCAGATTTCTAAATGAACGCAATAAGCTTGGCAATCGATTGGTGATCTATGTAGTATCTATGTAGTATAGCCCATCACTTTTTACCGAGGGAACTGAGATGTGAAATGAGCATGACATTGGTGTTGAAGGGTTGGAATATGTATGGCATTGGAACCAGGAATTTCTCGTAAGTAACTTGGAGGAGATTACTCGTCAATGTATCAGTGCATCGAGCCTAATTTAATTTCATAGATGCAGTGGTGCAGTTCTCGAATTATTTGGAAGCCACAAGGAAGAGGCGAGGAGGACAGTGTGTGACGTGCTGCGACACACGTAGCATGCTAATCACAGGATTAAAGATTCCATCGCGATTCTTTACTTGAATGGCGCTTGCCAAAAAAATACGTCTTCACGTTTCTCCATATAGTGGCCAGTCTCTGTACCGGCTTAGGACGACGGCTTATTACAGATTGCATTAGTAACTCATAAGTTTAGTATACTAGTAGTATATAGCATACTTTAGACTGATACGCTTTACTTCGATCCCAACCCTTAAGTCATACGTGTGTCAGTGGCTTTTGTTACTAGAACTAATTACTTTTCCAAATTTATCAATCAATTTATGAAAATGCAAACATATTTTTAAAACAAAATACTTTTAATATTTAGTGAATGCTGTTTAAGGGTTGACCTTTGATTCATCTTCTAAAAGGAATGGCAACTTGAGACAGTTTAATTTCGAAATTCTACCATTCCCAGGATGATATCTTCCTTTCAACTATCTTCTGGAGTGCTTGGTGGGAACACTATTAAATCCTTATGTCAGAGGTGGAAACTAAAATAACATTATGACATTTCCTCTGCTACTCGTAACTGTGCTCTCCCTTAATCATTCAAATCCCAAGTAAGATGTTACTCGTGTTAAATACACACTTACCAAAAGCATTTGGCGTCAAGCCGACTAGCTGTCCGTCGTGTGCATGTACAGATCAGCTTCTCCTGTCCGTAGTGGGATTTTGTGTTGTTTTGCATCATACGGTAGATCATGAAAGGATGTGTTGATGCGTATCTGTGTCGATGATAATGATCTAAATAAGGCCAGTTGCCTCCAATCGTGGAACGTTGTCTTTGAGGCTAGGGGTGAATGGATTAGAGACAGACAGACATTTGGTTTACGTCTCACCTGTGTGCAGCAGTAACATGGCATGTAGATATATAAACTATAAAAGACACACATAAAAGGTTGTACGTAGCCATTAAAGTGTATGTGTGACACAGCGGTGCCATATCAATGGTAGGTCAGGAATTCATACCAATGACTTTATGGGAAATATAAATAAATATAATTAGTTTAGCGTAGACATATTTTATTCACAATAGAAAGGGATTGGGTACAAGTTATGCCAACTTAGATGAAACGCTGCTAATATGGTTAGTGTGTTCTAGATATATAATATATATTTAAATACAAAGTTACAGGAAAGAACGGAAAGCTTCCATTTACATTAATGTAAAACATAACAAATAGAATAAATAAAAAACTAAATATACATAACTGGTTATAATGATGAATGCTACAGACATACAGGCGACACGCGGAACATAGAATGTTACGGGAAATACGTAAAACATTTTCTTACCCATACGGGCAAGCATATCCCGGTTCGTAATATATTGATATTACACATACGGATAACATAGCTTGACACACTTTTCTGTAATGTGATTGGTTGAACTTTCGCGGCAATCTGATTAGGCCTACGTGACTTTGTAA
>JAUTBZ010167949.1:0-10526 GCA_032361785.1 Lepetodrilus galriftensis | reverse complement strand
ACTAGCACTATAAAAACTGGTGGAAATCCAGACTAGTCAAGCAGTACATATGCATGTAAGTCATGATATTAGTGAAACATTCTAGAAATTGACTTTAAACCCCAAATCAACCAACAACCAACAGTTGGAACCATGAAGCAGCAGCTAGTATGTCCGTTCAGGTCAGGAGGAAACCCACAACATCCGTAGCGCTGAATGTTGCAGTAAACCTGCGAGCACCGGTTAATACCGACAGACCAAGGATGATAACTGCACTGCCAATATACAGTCTGCATATGCTAGCAATACTTCCAATAGAGGTTTCGCAACACTACGGTTACCATTAAGGGTCAGTCTGTGCGTAGTATGCGAGGTCAGAGACTCGCATGACGTAGTTTCCCATTTCTGATCGTCCCAGGTAACCCGGTAGTGTTGCCAAACCTCTCTAATATCGCGTCAGAAGCTTGAGCAAACATTGATGCCGAGCTCACTGGACGGGATTAAAGACGTGACCTTTGGCTCCAACTTTAATACCTACTAGACTGTCTAGCAGTTATGAGACAGCTGTATTGATATTGCCATATACATCATATACAGCTCCGTTATTGGTTTAACAGTGGACGCCCATTGTATTTAGGATGGTTACATCCACGTAGGCCTACCAGCAGATACGTTCCACGTACAGAGAACGTATTGGTTGAACAGTGGGAAAAACATTGGATTGATGTCTACGCAAACATGCTATGATAGTATCTACTTCCAGGTTCAAGCAGCAAATCCGGCCCCGCATTATTAGTTTAAAGGACAAGTTCATAAATGAATGAGTTAGGCCAATCCGTTCAACTTGGAAACAAATTAGTGTTTTACAGCTTATGTCAAATTATAGCGCAAAAGGTCGCGCGGTACCCAGTGTCAAGGAAGATAAGCGATGTACGTTTCATCGAACGTTTCTAATTTGTAATTTCAATTAAATATTTAAAAATAAAATGAACTGAAAAATGATGTAACATTGTAGTAGGACTATACGCCAGGGCCGGTATTCATAAAGGGGCTAAGTCAGTTTTTGCTATATATTTGGTCCCCAAAAACTGACTTACCGGCCAAAAATACCGGCCCTGGGTTTTATACTGCTTAATCAATGTGTGTGCCTATACCGTTGAAACGCTATTCTCTTGTATGATAAGAAATATGCTAAGTGACTACAGTCTGTGATGGGGATGGACCTGACTGACATTCTGCATTTTCCACGCGTGAAACCATCCACTATCCATTTTGTACCTGCCCCGTGTCCCCTATACTGTTATCGACGTTAATTATAATATAGGCCTATAAACGTCTCCTACAACTCGTGACTACCAAGACACAACGTAGACACTGACAACCTGTGTAGATAAAATGCTCCCCTGTATACGTACTTTCCCACACAGGCAGTTCGTAAATTCAAGAAAATGTTAAAGTACAGTGGCATTCCACCTAATAAGTCGTCTACAAACAAAACAAGTCACTATAAAATCGGCGACATTTAAGAATGTATTTTTTTAAAAGAAACGATTATGGGGACCTTTGTGAAGATCGTCTACCGGTATGCGGTTTTATATGGGACGCAGCAGTAAATGGAGACATGGGTTGGGTAAGGCAGGGGGTATGTGTAGGCCGACAGTGATGCCGTTTCAAGAACATGAAGAATCGTTTTAACAGCCGTGTGTTTGCGTGGACAGGGGACAGCTACGAAAGGAAATTCCAACTGGAACAGACGTGTTATAAGGAAGAAACGGAACAAGCTAGGAATGGGCGACATCGTGGACAGCGACCAATTCATTTGTAATAATATTAATAACGCTGTCATGCGGCACTACGTTGATAATTGGAATGCACAGATTCTTCGTGGAAGAAACAAACTAAGAACGTATCGCTATTTTAAAACCGTTTTCTGTAACCTATCATATGCCCAAGTCTTATGTACAGATCTGCACTGGCAAAATTTAGATGCGGAAGATATGAAGGTATACCTGAAGATGAGCGTGTTTGTGTTAATTGCAAGCGGGAAGTAGAAGACGAGAAACCAGAAGGTAATCTACATGATGCAAGTCTAACAATGTTAGCAAAGTCATAACAGTGATCACGATATACTTGATACTTTGACACAGTGACCACAATCTGTTCACATTCTCCGGAAGAGGTCCAGCCATCCTCTAAACTTAGGCCATTATGATTACACTTAACCCTCCGTCAACAAGAATTGTTCACGAATTTGTTTTCACAAATATGTAAATATATAGCACCGCACACATGTACACTATTTTGCGCATATACAATCATCATAATTTATTTAACAATTTAATTCGTTACATGCTACCAACTGTCCATAAGCTTTAAGAGTACTGCCCAACTATACGTTCCTTCTGTATATAAAACTGGATCCTCTCCGATTGGTTGATATTAATTTATGTTAATTGATATTCACCAACGCCTCTCATCTAAAAATCAGACTTCCAAATGGTAGTACAGTATACCTCGCATATACCGGCCTCGCATAAACCGGATCATCGCATATAACAGACTGAATCTGAAGTCCCGATCCCGTCTAACACTAATATTGCGGCATATGCGTATTATAACGGACTTCGCATATAACGGACAGAAATAGCCGGTCCCAATGACTCCGTTATACTAGTATCCCATGGTATTTTACGGAGGTTAAGTCACAATAAGTGTAGTCATTATGGCTTGACATTTCATGAAGACAAATAACAATATATCCCACGGTATTAACATTGACGGAGGTTAAGTGTAGTCATAATGGCTGGGATTTCGAGGATAAGATCCAGCCAACTTGACATTTCATGAAGACAATACGTGTCGAGGAATAGAGCAATATAATTGGCTATATGACAGAACGCGTGTTAATAACGCGGATGTTAACTGTTTAATATTTTATCTTATGCTAGGCTTCCGTTTGACCAAAATCGACTCGAACGTACACACCCACATTAAAAGCTAATTTTCACAACCAATTAAATGCGACGAAGCTATAATAATAATAATAATAATAATAATAATAATAATAATAATGTGTATTTTTAACGCGCTAGACCCCACTACTACTACTGTTATTATTATTATTACTATTATTATAGTCTGTGATAGATACAATCTAACATACGTGGTGAATTGTTCAGATCAATATTCAATAAATAACAACATAAACTTGATGGAGTGTAACATTTTCTTTATTTTATCTGACAACATTTTATAAAAATATAAATACGGTAAACAATAATATACACTATACTACTAGGCCGACTACAGACCTGTGTGACGTGATACGCAGGAATGCTCGCATATTGAAGGTGAACGTGTGAAAACTAAAGGTCGACAATACAACATCGACTTCAAGGCACGTTATGGGAGTAGTCCGAGAGGCTCTGACGTCATAGTACAGCTTGAGACTGTCTTGACGTCAGAGGACAACCTCCATCAAAACATAGGGGCAAAACATTTGCCGAGTGCTCAAGCGGTGCAGCTGAAACATATGGCATACATTCGTGCACACGTTGGTAATTTGGCACCATTTGATAGAGTGTCCATTTATCTATGTAAAATGCACGTATCTATATTTTTTTAACGTAGGATATACCGTAGTCGGATTGGACTCCAGAAGACGACGCGGTATCAACTGACCGTTGATCAACTTGTTGATACCATGTCGTTTTCTGGAGTCCAATCCGTCTCTATCTTACGTTAAAAGATTAGAAGTAAGTGCATTTTAGATAGATACATGGACACTCTATCAAACGATACCAACTTGTGCGCGAATGCATTCCCCTTGTCTTTGATGGAGGCTACCCTCTGCCTTCAATACAGCCCATGCTGTACTATGAAGGTCAGAGCTTCTCTGACTAGTTATTGGAGTTGTAGTTTATGAATCATTAAACTTTCAATTTACTTCTAATGTATCGCCTTACGTTATTCAATAACGCCAATGGTAATTTAATTCCTCGTTTCTCTTCCACGAAGTGTCGTGCCTTGATGGCAATCTCGCGGAATATTTGAGTAATGGCCTCGGTCTGTGTGGCGGTCACTTCCATGTAGAGATGCTTCCATACGTTGACCACCGTGTTCTCTGCCCATTGCTTAGATATGAACCGAGGCGAGCTGGTCACGTCCGTCTTGTTGCCCACCACGATTATTGGGACTCCGTCCGCTTTCTGCTTGATGATCATGGCCCGAATCCTTGCCATGCTCTCAAACGAAGCCTTGTCACCAACAGAATACACCAAGACGAAGGCGTCCGCGTTCTTAATAGCCAGACTTCTGATGCTGGAGAACCAGCAGGCGCCTGGAGTGTCGAAGATGTCGAGGACCACGTAGTTCCCGTTGATGTCCATGTCCTTGGTGTAGCAGTCCTTGATGGTCGCCCAGTGGCCCGTCAAGAACTTCCCCTGGATGAACTGCCCAATGATGGCGCTCTTCCCGACGGCAGAAGCGCCCATGACGGCGATCTTGAAGGTGTTTCTGTCGTCGTAGGTCGAGCTGTAGGAAGATGAAGTTGCGAGTGCTGTCAGCGGAGATGAGAAAGTGGACATCTTGAGTTGACTGTTGCTGACGGCTGTAGTGTTGCTACCGTCTCTGAAGGATAGGAATGACATAAAATCAGCGAGTCCCGGCTTTTATACTAGTGTAAGAAAAGCTGAAGTTTGTCACACATATTGCAATAGGATTTAAGAAGTCAACACAGCTTATAAAGTATCATGTACTCAGCAGGAAAGTCTAGAGGAATTGCGAACTATAGTTCACTGTGGGGGACTTTATATAGATTACCATTATTATAGGTACTCATATAATACAATAATAGGCTATATTTGGAAACAACATACTATATATAGAAGGCAGTATCAAGAGGTTTTACTCACAGGGACTTGTATAGCGGACCTAGTACTTCTGACTTGTCAAAACTAGTCAGCATAACCTTTTCTACTAACTTAATACAAATTAATTTATAAACAAATAAAAATAAATAAAAACATCTGTACGTTTCTTGGACTAGTAATGCATAAATTTGCATTCAGTTATTAACAACAATTGAAGTTGAACAACCCAATACTAAATTCCATCATATTGGAAATGTCGTTCACGACACTGGCATCCTGTTTCCCTAGTAGAGAAACAACAAGTGTTTGTTTACCAGTGAACGAACTTTCGAACATGATAACATTTAGAATTGGGTTGCTTTTAATAACTGAATAACTAAATATGTGTTAGTAAATCAATCTATAATCTTGCAGCAGATGGTATTGCCGCAAAGGACTTTGAAACTATAGGATGACAAATGAAAGTTGAAAGCTCACTTCATCTCATCAATAAGGAGTTATGCTCGCAACTCGTCAAATATTCGACGTGGCATGCTACCCCATTCTGCTACCCCACTCTGCTACCCCACTCGTATTGCATGGTCCTTGTCAAAGACGGTTCTTGGCAATTCTTTCGAATTTGTGAATATAGTTTAAAGGCATAATATCACAGACATTTATCATGGTTGTTTTAGACTACTTCTTAGCTAGAACTGCAAAATACATTCACTTGACATGTACATAAAATCATGTTTGTACTTCC
This sequence comes from Lepetodrilus galriftensis, assembly GCA_032361785.1. NCBI lineage: Eukaryota > Metazoa > Mollusca > Gastropoda > Lepetellida > Lepetodrilidae > Lepetodrilus > Lepetodrilus galriftensis. Next base: position 4,934 of record JAUTBZ010167949.1, on the reverse strand, counting down.
AAACCTCTTTCCACCGCTGTTTGGTAGACAAATATCCAATGCAACCCCCTGTAGTCTACTGATAGACAACCTGAATATGGTCGTTTTGTTATTTTCTTCATTATGTATATGCAAGGGGACATAACTCAGTGGTACGACTTAAACATATAATACGCAACGTTTTCTCGCAAATCCTTCATAGTTCAGTTGATGCATTTAAGACAAGATAAATAGCTGAACGTTCCTTATATTCATATAAAACATTAATATTTTGATAACTACCCGGTATTAAGTACTGGAGACTAAGTACATCAGTAAATAACAACTTTGGGATGGATAAATCAAGCGTAATTAGTCTCAGATCGAACTTCGTTTGTCCATTATACAGATCAATCAACTGTGATATTATGCCTTTAATACATCTGATCAAGTTTTCTATTTTCCAAGTGTTCATACTAAAAACAACTTTTTTTAGCAAAGGTTCAGCTCGCTGTTGGACCACGAAAAGCATCAAAATGATCAAAGTGGCCTGTCATTCATGGTACTTATTATCTAGCGGACGAATGACGCAAGGTAGATAATTAACTTAGTAAAGTCAATATTGGTTACGAAGTAGTGGAAATAATTGTTGGGTATATGATGTGGGTTTTCATGCACTAATGAGCTATCCTTCAAAGTTGTGAAAGACGTCATCAATTTACCTTGGATCTATATAGTGCCAACGCCTATATAGCCGCGACTTACTTTATAAACACTTTTAAATACTAAAATAATGACAAGCAAAGTGTTCTATAACAACTGACATGCTTACTCTTAAAGGTATAATATCCTAACATATATTTATGGTTGTTTTGGACTAGTTCTTAGCTATAACTGCAAAGTACATTCACTTGACACACATAAAATCATGTTTGTACTTCCAAAAAGCTTTCCACTGCGGTGTGGTTGACAAATCTCCACTGCAACCTCTCGATAGACAATCTGAATATGGTCTGTCTGTTTTTGCTTCATTATATATCATGCAAGGGGGACATAATTCTAATGCTCGCTCGCAGATTCCTTCATAAACCAGTTGATGCATCAAAGACAAGATAAATAGCAGAATGTTCCCTTTTTTTCATATAAAAATTAATATATTTATAACTATCGAGTACTACGGACTAAGTACATCAGTAAAGAACAACTTTATGGTGGACAGATCAAAATTTGTTTGTCCATTATACAGGTCTATTAATTAACTGTGATATTATGCCTTTAAATGGCAGCTTGGATTGTATTCTTCCTAGAGAGTTGAGAAGGTGAAATGTACGCACATTGATCCATTGATGAGAGTAATAAAGTAGCTCTATGTCTATGAGCAAGCTTTCAGACATAGTTTTGGTGCAAGATAAATATGCACATTTATTACCACTGGTATTATTTTAGTCTTGGTGGGACTGAGAAAAATAAGAAGTAAATAAATAGCTAAATACTTGAATAAAGCAGTTCCATTAGTTTACATGAAGACACCAAATTTGACAGAATAACAGTTTAACATTTTAGCAAGTATGCTATGACAACTGTCGGGAATCGAGATGGACGCCATGACGCTAGTAGCATTTTTGTGACCTTTAGTTGCATAGAAGCTTTTACTTGTTCATATTAGCATTTCTAGCTTCTTGCTTCCTATTCATTGAACATACATGCAATAATTACAGTGCAGTTTGAAGAACATAGAAGTATTCTGCTTTCTCATCTGTTAACGGCAATAATTATAACAGAAATTGGACGGTCATTACTGGTGTACTGCATGTGTTGGGGTAGCATGCTGTGGTCTATGTATGTTGTATTCAGAATCTATGTTATTTCTTAATGAACTATGCTTATGTCTGCACTGCATGAACAAATTGAATATGCTTCAAATATATATATATATGTGTCCGTTACCTTGATTATTTATAAGAAAAATAAAAAAAATTACGTGAATTTTGAAGTCGGAGATGAGAATATGGTGTCGTTTTGCTGTGGTGACATGTTTATATATAACACATTTTTGACAACATTGATGAGATAATGGTCCTTCATAACAGTGCCGATCAGTGAGTTCATAATTCAGGTCATACTTGTAGCCATAATGTCACTACACTAAATGGTACCATATTTTGTTAGATTTGTATAAAAAAGATGGCACCACAAATTTGGCAAAATCATAATACCTTGAAATACCTGTGAACACTCATTCTCCGTTAACGGTTACAATTGCTGTCAGTTATGTTTGAATCTCTTTGGTAAAAGAACAACACCCTGTATCTGTAGTAACATTGTTCTATATATTATTGTAATGAACGAAAGACACAATTGACAACAAATAAGCTGTGTTCACACTGAAACCACTTTCAAATTGAATACCCCAATTCAAATTCTGGAATTCAATTTGATTCAATCCGATTTGAGTAAGTACTGTCGGTTTGGCTTGAAATCGTTCATACTCGAGTGACTTTAACCAATGTTTATGCAGAGTTAGAACTTAACTTTAAAACGTAATCAGCCGAATAATATTATTTAATAACAAAACCTGAAATATCTACTAGCCCATAGGGTAGGATACCTTTAAGACATAGGAGAACTGGACAAGCTAGGCTGCTGGGAGAGTTGAATCTTCTAATGCTGGCGGCACACTAGCGATTTTCATCACCGTCGACGGAAAATCGCAAGTGTGCGCTGGCCAGCGATTTTTAGTCTCGCCAACCGATTGCACAATATTTAGCATGTTTTGATATTTGGAGCACGCACACTAGGCGATCGAAACCCGACGGAAATCGGCGATGGAAATCGCTAGTGTGCGGCGCTTATTAGAGCTACGAGAGTCGTAACATCATGTTAATAGCAACTACGATCTGTGGTACGGGTACAGTACATCTCTTGTACCTCTGTTGGTGTGTTTTTTTAAGACGCACTGGATTTATCTGTCTATACGTCTGCATGCCTCTCTGTCTGTCTGCATGCCTCTCTGTCTGTCTATCTGTCTGTCTGTCTGTCTGTCTGTCTGTCTGTCTGGCTGCCTGCCTCTCTATCTGCCTCTCTATCTGCCTGCCTCTTCGTCTGTCATAGCGCAATGAAGTCATTAAACTCTCTACGTGACATCCAAGGAATTCATGGTGGCCGCCGGTTGGAAGAATATTAACGGGTGTATGACGCAGATATGCAGATATTATGTTTGTATAGCAGTTACGAATCCGAATTAGAATCAACATGCATATAGAGATTAGCGGAATGTGACCTTTTACTGTTAATTAGCATTATTAATATTTGACTAATTTCTGCAGCGAAATATATAGAATCTTAAGCAAGTTAGGTTAAACGTTGTTGCCTTTGGACGACAGATAATTCTCAAAGAATACTGTCGAAAGCGCTAAGGACAAAACAAAAGGCAATATATTATCATTGTGAACTCTAGACGTTTAAATTTCGTAAACAAATCGGCATGTGAATGTGCTCAACGTCCATCAAGGTAGACGAGTTATATGTAAAGGGAAGTTCATGGAAAGGAAATGCAAAGGCTACTTCGTCTTGTGGATTAACAATAGGTGTTTTTCTGAGAAGCTGTGAGCAGTTAAATAGACTAGCAAGCAAACAAAATAACTGTGACAAGTCATGTGTGGTGAGATTCGTGGGAGACTTTATGGTATATGTATTACATCAGGCTAGCATTAATAACACATCACCGATTGCATTGAGTATTATATATGGCTAGCATTAATAATACAAAACCTATTTATTATTAATACATGTAGGATATATGACTTGTGGAAATCCAGCCTAGCACAAGCAGACAACAACATACACCGCTCTCCAGCTCTTTGCTGTGAGACAAATGCGTCCCAAGGAGGGACCGGTCTGCCGAAATCAGCTAAGCTGGAAGGCGGCTGTAAAAGTCGTGAGGTGTATGGCTAAGCTTTGGGACATACAGAGTTCCTCAGAGTTATGCCGTTTCGTACATGATAGCCCAGCATAGTGTTGTACATAGGACGTATTTCAGGGCTTACGCCATGTTTTTACTATAGCAGGAAATGACTTAAATCTCAATTTAATTTCGGACTTCCGGTCCGACTCGTACGTAAGAGGCAGGCCTGAACATGACCTGAATCCTGGTGTATTATAATTGTTCTTCCTTCTATTGAATCCAGAACGTCCTGACTAGCTATTATCTGACAGTGTAAACACGGGTTGTTCTAAATGCCATGCATTGCCTACATGTACCACACACACGATGATTTTAAGATGTCCCCCATCCGTACCAGTCACGCTCTGAAAGAAGCTGATCTCTAATGAAAGCGCTCTGGGAATCCATTGTGTGGGTTATCCAAGTTATACCCAGTGAGAACTCACTGGTACGTCTGTGAGGATTTACAGACCTCCGGTTACTAACAGTTCATCAAACATCTTGCTTCACCCAGTGAAACCTCTCCTAGGCGTGAGGACAGAGAGGTCACGGACCTAGATGTCACTATGTAAATCTGCCCTTTGTGGCCCGTGTACTATTATCGTATTATCTATGAGATTCGTAAGGTAAAAGGTTTGGCAACACTGAATATGTCATCACTTTTCATTATTTAAATTAATTGTAATTATTAATATTAAGAGGATGATTTTAGTAAGGCATATATTTTTAGGTATCAATGCGTCAAGAACTATTTTGGATCTGAGGTGGTTACAGTAGAATAGTGTAATTGATGATTAAATTGTTGAACAGTTGACATAATGAAATACTAATAAACGTTTTCCAACAAGATACTCTACGTTTTCTAACATTTTTCGTAACATTTTATGCATTATTTCTTTTTTTAAAGAACAACGTACGTTTCAACAAAACAAAATAATGCTCAGTCTACTTTTCACTTTATTCAAATGTACATATACTGTACATGTTTTAACAGTGGCAACAAATGTCAAAGTTCTATAGTTATAAACAGTCT
>JAUTBZ010167938.1:0-10527 GCA_032361785.1 Lepetodrilus galriftensis | reverse complement strand
AGTAGTAGTAGTAGTAGTAGTAGTAGTAGTAGTAGTAGTAGTAGTAGTAGTAGTAGTAGTAGTAGTAGTAGTCATGATGATGGATCAGATGCATCCTCGAAACAGCGGCCATAATGAATAATATTTGACGGAGGTTAAATATAGTTATAATCGCCGGGGTTTCTAGGATGGTTAAGATGCTAGGCCTACCTATTATTTTCTAAGAGAATGGGATTCAATTATCATAGATACACTTGATACAACTTGATATCCATCCGTTGAAAGATGCCATTAATTTTTAAGTTGACTGCTAAATATTGAACACAAATGCTATATTATGATTACACTGATTCTAAACGCAAAACATCCTCTAAATCAGGAGCACATTGTCTTTTTTCTCATACACTATTATAGAAAAACCGTATGAAACAAATGTCACTATTTACATCGAGTTAGTATCATCAAGGTAATCTAACTCAGGAATATACAACGATTTCTCAAGACCAGTTGACAACTTATATCGCAGTCTGAAAAATGTACTGCTAACGTTGCGTAGACGTAATGCACCGTTGATATGTGGAACCGCAATTAATGTTGAGCAATATGCGCAAACTGCGAATGCGCATACCGCAATATGGCGCTTACAATCTGAATCCCTACTTCACGATCCCGGTGACAAAGCTAAAGTAGGACCCCTATATAAGTCTATGTATATAGTATCCGTACACAAACGTGGCATGCACGTTTTTCACTGATCCATCGACAAATAGTTGCTATTTCAGTATATTTTCTATTACCCCCAAGAAATTTGCACCGATCTCGTTTCGTTCGCTTTGTCGATCCACGACGTGCATTTCCTTTTTTTCAGGTAATTGTACTAAATTTGTAAACGAAAAATAAACCCAATATGCATGGCAAAATGCGTGATTTGTCATAGAGTGAGTCATAGTGGTTCTCATTTCCTTCTCAATAGCATGGCACGATTTCGCGGTGCCACTAAACAGCTCGTTACAGGTACACCATTCTATAGAATAACACAAAAAGTAAAACTTTCGTAGAAACTCATTTCCGAGAACCACTTCGGTGAATGGTATCCATTACTGATGAGAAAGAAATACTGAAAGCGTACGTATTTATATATACCAGCGTATTCACTAATCTGGAAGAACAAACCATGCCACCTGTCACGTGACTTTATTTTTTCTATAGTCTAACATGTGCACGCTATCATGACACTACTTTCAGCGCATTTTTACGTAGGCTGAACCTGTTTTACGACATTGATATCATTATATCAATTACAACCATCAGAAAACGTTTGAGATTCTTTGCTTTTAGTTCCTGAGATATGTGTAAAGGATTACTCCCTAATACGTGATCAGTTATCAGTTATCTGTTTATATAAATAACTGAACGGTTTTCAATGCTGTCAGTTCATTTATTTTTCTGGCATTATATTCATGGGGAATAATTGAATTCGGCGATACATGCACATATTTACGGAAAATAAGAATACCGGTGGTAAAGGTCAATCAAGAATTTTCCAATTTGTTCCATAAATCTCTGAGAACAAACAAAAAACATACGCATTTTCCAGAGACATAATTCCTGTTGTACTGGCCTTTTAACACTTCCCAATAAAAGCAATGTCATGTTTTTCTATACCACGGTAAAGACACGAATTTAAATGACATAATAAAGTTGTGTTCTCGTCTAGGGACCGTCTCGCGAGAGTTCAGACCACAAGTTTAACTAACAATTCCGTTTGTATTTAGTTGAGAGTTTGCAGAACAAATCCAGACGTCTCACAGTACAGGCGTGAAATGCAACAGTTTATAATGACACTACTATTATATATAACACTACACACGCTATATTTAGTATATGTACAGCAGTGCTATTGAGAAGGAATGTGAGAGGCAATGCTAATACCATCCCGAGTGAGTGGTAGTGCAGTTTTAGTCGAACTTGGTTCTTAAGTCCGTACAGGTCAGTTCATGACTATCAAGATTTGTTCAAACTTGGTCAGTGGGCCTGGCCATAGTAAAGTACGAAAAAAAGGGTTAAATATAAGCCTATCGTGATTTAATTTCCCTATGGAAGCGCGACTCTGCATAGTCAAGGGAGACGACCGGTTATTTGACAGCTGTTCGAGTTCCAATATGTCTTGATATGCTACCCCAATAAGACCATTTTAGGAGGTCGTAAAGATGGAGAGAAAAGAAGTTGTCCCACGTCGCACTGATCTTTCTATAATTAACTTACGCGACAGCAGAACGATCCGTCTTAATACGGGGCGTAACCGGTGTCATAGATGATGCATAGACTCCGTCAAAATCGTTACGTACATAACGTTGATATTTCCAGAAGTTGATATCGTGGAATTATTAAGCAGCTACAGCGTGTTGCTTCTGAATGCGACGGTCGTTATGATTGAACTGGCGCAGGCAGCGAGATGATCGAAAGTAATAGTAATTAACGTTGTGCGGCGTATGCATGAGTGTTTTAATTTCGTCGTATGTCTATTGAATTCTTACATTAAAATGTTCCTCAATTTCTATGTACTGTATTTTATTAAATGATGTATGAAGTGCGTTGCACTTTTCTTATTGCAATCTTCGATTTACTGAGCAGAAACAAACTAAGCTTTTATTTTAGTTACTCTTTTAATGCTATCATGCAAACACAGAAATGTCCGTAGTAGATAAAACAAAATACCACCGGTTTCCTATTCAAAATACATGTATAGGTCTGTGTCAATAATGCAATTACACAAACAGAATTAAAACGTAAGAGCCAGTCGACATATTTGAGTTGACCTCGGCGACACCGGAAGTGCGACATGGACATCCTCTTCCGGTTGCCATTGTGTCACTCCAGAGGCGCAATTGTCTGTCTAAAGTTGACGTATCGTCGACAGTGGAATATCACGTCACACTGACTCGCACTTGCAAGACAACATTCACCGGACGACTAATATCAACTGCAAACAGTTCCAATGCTAATGAACCATCTGCAAACACCCCTTAGGGCATCACAGGTAAACATAGCCGTGATATAACTAACGCCAAGGTCAATGTCTGGTTTGACGTTGAGTTGCGCTGCGAACATGTATGCTGAAGTCTTTACCAGAATGTACCCGGTACGTGTAACTATCTGCTGTATAGTTCGCTGCGTAAGCTCTGCAACTACCGGGTATGTCCATACAGAGTCGGACGTTGAGTTCTGCTGCGAACATACATGCTAACATCTTTACCAGAATGTTCCCGGTACTTGTAACTGTATACTAGACTATGTAGATCGTCGCATAAGGTCTGCAAATATGGAACTAGGAAACAAATCAGATTTGGATATTTACGATGTGTCCAAAATAGTGTATTTGCCATTATATTACGCACTGTATATATGTAGATACTATTTTAATAACCTGTCCTAGTGTACATTACAATTAAGTCATCACCGCCTGCATGTGAATATGCATGTGAATACTCTAGGCCTTGCATTTGGCTACAACAAAGGTTTGATATATCAATACAACTTTCAAAATGTCCCCAGTTATATTATTCTTGGCATTGGTTAAGTATCGTCCATTTCTCGTATGTCATACCGCAACAATACTCTATTGGGAATTGTATTCCCAACATGAACAGATTAATCCTATACCGTTGAAATATATTGATAACCGCCATAACCCCAAAGCTCGTTGAGCATGTCTAGATTCCGATAAAAAAATAGACCCTGCGTGGTCTCCCTTGTTGGAATCTCCTATAGTTAAGGAAGCAATTGTATATGAATTATTGTTATTTTTGTTATTTTAATACAGAATACCGTCTTTGTAAGCAGCGCACGCGTATCCTGCGTGCGTGCTAAACCTAATTGTTTACATCCAGTAAATAAAGACAGATAAACATTGTGAAGCAGTTACTGCCAAAAGAAAAATATAATTTCTGGTACATGTGTTTGATAAAAATAGAAGAACGTTAAACGTCATTAGGCGTGAAGCTGTATGAACATGGCAGAACATAATATCGAACCAAATGGTGCCAAACAAGCAGGGACAGCATTTAGCCATCGATCTAGGCGACGTCCCACTGCAAAACACACACGGACCCTGCCATCACACACACACACACACACACACACACACACACACACACACACACACACACACACACACACACACACACACACACACTCCCACCAACCATACTCATGTCATTAGCATACATGCACATACAACGCGCGTGCACACATAAGCACAAACACAGACAACCACATATCGCATTCGTTTCATCACCCGACCAACTCTAGGGTGAGGGACATTAGCCAAGGATGATACGAATACCCTCATTGGCTAAATTCATCACGCGACCGCCACCACAGGGTTGGTCGAATACACAAACAGACAAACGCACTCGCAAACACATACGCAATATAGACGGCTGACACACAGGTGAATGGGCGTCGAACTCAGAAATTACCAGACATCGCGGGTCAAGCAATATTTGGACACGTCACAGTATTATGACAATCACGTTTTGACGTGAGGCGCACCAAAGTTCACAGACGGACTGGGAGGAATTGGACCATCTGGTCAAAGCCGATGGATTTCCTGAAACTGGTCTAGGCTCAATCTCAAACTTATGAAGTTGTAACCAGAAACCAGTCTTGTGAATCTGCGCAGATATCACGAATCCGTGGGTTTCGTGATACCTGTTCCAGAAACCAGTCTAGGCTCAATCACACCTTGTGAATCTATTATACAGAACCCAGTCTAGCGGATATCGTGATATATTATTTAAGCTTGTGGGAGGATAAAGACAGACGCCATTGTTGCTAGGCGGTGGAAAGTCTGCGCCATTGTCGTATTTAAAGAAATTTGGAAAGGCTCTAGACTAGTATACATGGTAATTGAAATCGTAATTATTACAGGTCGTGTAATGCCACTTTTATCCCACGAGGTCTGCGGTTCCTGGGGAGTAGGCCTACATACGGCTAACGTACCATGTACTGTTGTATTATGTAAATAACATGATTTCCCAAAACACTTACGTAACGTCCCGCAGAGCTCGCAAAAGTCACAGAAATTTGACATTAGCATATTACATATTGGAATGTAGACTAAGTACTGCTTGATCATTTTGCATGATGTCTTTATTGAGTCAATTGTCATCAGAATATAACAGAGTAATCATATTGTAATCTTCGTGGTCATCATCATCATCATCATCGTCGTCGTCGTCGTCGTCGTCGTCGTCGTCGTCCTCGTAGTCGTCCTCATCGCCATCGTCATCATATATTATTAATAATTATATTATATTTTCTTGTGTGTGATAATTGGGGTGCGGAGTGGATGGTGTTATAATATACTGCCATAACAATTATTTTACAGTCAAAATATAACGTTTATCATATAAATTCGTTTTTTGTGTGATTTAATATGGAAAATGAGCAAATTAATTCCTGATTCAAAGTACGTCTATATATGTTTACAGTATAGTAAGCATACAATATTTAAGCCGTGGACATTATTGACAAACTGAATTTGTCTTCACTGCAATCTGTTTACACTACAACAATTTATTAAAATATCTCCTGAATTATTGATAAATCTTGGCTAGAGATAGCACGCCTAACTGCTGGTATTTATTTATGGTAAATGTAATATAATCTTAATACGGCTGGAAAGTCTTTCTTGAATTTCTTTGAGCGTTGTATTCCACCAGGGACCGTACACGGGTAATGGTCTGTACCAAATGGGATTTAAATTGCCCACAAAGTGTCAAAACTATTGATGTTTTTAAATCTATACCTTCCCGATAACCTCGAAGCCGCAAAATCATCACCCAGAGACGAACGATTTAAATAGCATGGTTGTATGCAATGTCGAATGCAAACTAATGTAATTTTAACTTGGAACAGAAACTAAAAATAAAATAAAATGCATCCCACGAATATTAAAGTGCACACGACATTTCTGGATTTCCATTAAAATAAGCTATGTTACAAATTCTAATTTAATATTATTACGATAAGGTACTTTCTTGTAATGTAATTATTTCCAATGATTAAATTCGTACAATAGATTTTCAAGTGGCCGTTTTTGATTTTGCAATGCACGCACACTTTTTAATGTAAAATTATCTTTTTGTGATATTGATTTTTATATTGCTTTGACTGTGTTGTACGTTGTTTTCCATTTCTGTTTACCTTCAATGCTGTACGTAAAGATATGGTCACAGTGTGTTAATTTGGAGCGACCTGCAACGGATGCTATTACATAAAGCACAAGCGGGACACGGATATATATACGTGTATACATTAGGCAAATTAAGGTAGGTAGACACGACAGACCAGATAGACAGAAAGACAGATCGACAGACAGATGGACAGATCGTGGCATTTATAAATAAATATATATATTATTTTTACAATTTTCAATTTAAAATATAAATCATATAGAATTGGTACGAAGCCTCTTTGGCAATGACTAGTATAGGAGATAGTGAACCACATATTGACGATAGACGTGTGATCAGCTATAAAAGAAATGCAATTTTCCAGGCACTGTTGACACTACCTCAATACTATTTATCCGTGGGGGTTTATTTTGAATGTGGCAACTTCACCAGAGTTACTTTATCGGATCAAATATTGAATTTCGCCCCCTCCATATAATATGAAGGTTGATGCTAACTTGCTTCCATAAATGTCGAAAACGTTTAATACCGGAAGTATTCCAACATATATCCGGGAAAGATCGGTGTGAAATTGCCATATATGAGCTTGACCCCATGTCACGTGAAAAACGACACAAACCGGAAGATGACCGGAAGGTACAATGGTCACCGGAAGCTGTAATCTCGCGAGATGTCCGTTTTCCGGCATGTCTAGCGAGAATCTCGGAAATTCCGCCCAGTGTCACCTTACATTAGGATCCATAGTAACAATCAGACGTTGTAGGAGTTGGATACGCCAAACAACAAGCGTTGATACTTGATACACAACACTTCATCAAGTGATAGCTAGGACCCGCTTGCTTATTACTCAGTCTTTCGATAAAGCAAAAGTGAAATTCTCGCAGGCGCGAATCCATTTACGTTGAAGAGATATATTTCTTGATCTCCCTCCCTCTCTCCCTCTCTCTCTCTCTCTTTCTCTCTCTATCTCTCTCTCTCTCCCTCTCTCTCCCCTCTCTCTCGCTCTTTCTCTCTCTATATATATATCTCTCTCCACACTCCCTCCTCTTCTTTGTCTCCCCCGTCTAACCCACTCCCCTCCTGTTTGAATGGTTGTCAATATTGGGGCATCACGACGTTTCATTACTAGTGTAAACCAATGGAACCTTAAAAGAGCCGCGAGCTGGAGCTACTTGCCAGCTATTTAAAAAACCACTAAGACGACCGAATCACTCCTCGTGCACTTACGCCGCGAAGTGGGTGAGACGAAAAGAGGCTTGTCGCGTAGATAGCCGTTCACGATGTTGTCACAGAGTTGTGCTCGTGGCAGTTGAGACTCCGAGAGCCGGGACGCCGAGGAAGCGCCCGAGAAAGACGTGGAGGACATCGACATGAGACATTTTCATCAGAGCCTCGCTTTGATTTACTAGAATACGACCCTCCCTTCTTTTGAATATCACTACAAACTGAGCTACCCAGCCACTGTGGACTTTTTTCTTTAACTTTCAAACACATATAAATCAATGTTATTTATTTTGTCTTGCGACAAGGGCTCATTCCTCGATACTACATATTTGCAAAGACAAGACAAGACAAGACAAATCTTGTGATTTTTACGCTGATAATTTTTCTTTTTAGAAATGGGTGTTATCTGATTGATGACATGATTGGATTGTTCTTAACAAGTATTATTGCAGTGTATAAGTCCTGACACATCTGCTTCTACATCACATAGCTGTGTTATCAACTCCGCAACGCAGCGTCATCAACACTAAGTATAAATCACTTCAATGGTAACGAGATTGGTTTTATTAACAGGTAAATACTATAGCAGCGCACAACTATAACTGCGGCCTTCTGAACCCGCATTATCTCATATAGCGCTGTGCCGTACGGATTCCATCACTGACTGCCCTGCTATGTCAACAGACCATGTTTAACGTAAATATTTATCAGAACATCAAACACAAAGTGATGAAATAACTTCGTAACGGAAATCACGGAATGTTCAATAATAATATATTGCATAGAATAATGGCTCATTTTGATGTGTTAATTGTATACCTGATAGCATTGTTCACGTACTTCTTATAGGCCGTACTGTAGTTTGGGCGTAAATCATGGGTTTTACTATAACCGGAAATGACGTAACACTTAATATATTAGTATACGTCCGGACTACCGGTACGACCATTTCTTGAAACGTACGCCTAGTCTTGCAACATGAACAAAAAGTGGACTAGATGTCGTAATATTCACAAGCTCTTGGATTGCTACAAGTAGTTAACTGGTTCTATGCCCTGTCGCGTAGAACCATCGCCTGTTAAACATGATCAACTCATCTCAGAACTTCCGTAACCCTCTGGGCTAATCTCGTTGTAAATCTCGCGATAACGGGATCAGGAGTACGCGCTTTAACATAAGTTGTTCATTAGGACGACTGTTTCTCGTATAAACTGTAAACACATCAAGGCGATAGTTGAACTACAAACCTTAAGGAACCACTGTTTAGTATGTTTACTCACGATCATTGAATAATGTTTAGTGTGTATTCAATACTATTCATGTCGTGCGAATACAACATTTATATTTTTTCGATCACGACTAGCGAACGCTGTTACTAGAATATTGGCCCAGGTAAACATTACGCATATGCGCAACACTTTACACATGTAAGAACATCGTACGTGCATTAACAACTTACGAATGCTACGTGTTACCCTGTGTACACGTGCTCGTGCGTATCTGTACATAAGCAATAGTAGGATAGCGTATTAATGTATTACCTTTGCTCGGGGTTGTGTGCATTTGGGTTTGGGGTTATTTTTCTTTGTTTGTACCAACGTTGATTAATATTATCTAGCAAAGTCTTTATAATTCTACCCACGGAATCTCATTTGGAAGCAAACGAGAAAGAGGGCTTGGCGTTATTTCCCACGTTCCCTGTCAAAAGTGATGGCCACCGGCGGTGATATATGAGTTCTGACCCCGTGCTGATATGGACCTTGTTTATCCTATGCTGTATAGTCCACACGTGGTGTATTCAACGTTGTAGTGGACACATAGAGGTTTTCTGTGGTAGTTGCGTACATATGGACGGCATTGCCCTTTCTGGCGAATACCTTTGTCCATGGGATACATTATATAAGTAACCTTTTATAGTCACTAGAGCTGGTCTGAGTATTATTTGCAGCTGAGAGCATACGATTGAAGATTACAGTGTCTGAATACACGAATCTGGATGTTTATCTTTCCTTCTATTGGTTTTACTGTTATGAGGTATACATTTAAATTTATTTATTTCGGTTTTACTTTCATGGTTTGTACGTTTATCGTTCTTTCTTCTATTTTACTTTTATGAGGTGTATATTTCTATCTCTTCGTTTTTAGCTTTCTTTGGTTATCCTTTTATAGGTGCATGCTTATCGTTCTTCCTTTGAACTTACTTGTATGAGGTATACGCATTTATTTCTTTATTTGTTTTACTTTATTAGGTGTACATATTTACTTCTTTCTTCCGTTTTACTTTTATGAGGTGTACGCTCATATTTCTTTCCTTGGTTTTTCTTCTAAGAACTGTTACTTGTGGAGTTTGACGGCGATAATATATATACAGACACATTTCATTCAGACGCAAGCGACCAAGCTGCAAGCAAGTTTGACCTCATTCACTCGCATCATTATCAATCCACACTTGCCATAATACAATATCACTTTCACAATAGGCTACACTAACGTCTTAATTAAACAGACGAAGAATAGAATGGAAAGTGCACACCGTCTACTCACCTTGGTCTTATATATACGCGGAAATTGACCTATACATTATTCATATAGTAATATAGTAACCATAATTTCTTCATGAAAATGCTGACGTAGATAATTCCGTCTGACACAATCCTTAGAAGATTTTATTTAACTAGTTGTTATATAGTTAAATAAAATATTTCTCAAAAAGCCTCTTATAAGGGCATACAATCACAGATTAAGCCGTCGTATTTTGACCAAGTTGGAGATTAAAATGCAAATTACATTCTCTTAGCATAGAGTCTACATATAATTGTGTTTGTACCTCCAACTATATTTTCACCTCTGTAGGATAGGTACAATTCCATTGCAGTTTACATTTCTAATAAAACCCGAATAATCAGTTGGTAATGTACTGTACAATCCTAATTTCCTATACTCTAATAGATGAGGTGAGATAACTCTAATAATGTAATATAGTCATCAAAATAACCTTTGACTACCAATGCTACCAGTACAGCTACATCGTGTATAATTAAGGTGTCGGCCCGGGAAAGCGACATTTATAATTCCAATGAGGCCGGGAACGCGACAAACCTAATCGGAACTGGAGCGTGATGAA